>JARACY010000169.1:0-128538 GCA_029255725.1 Scrobipalpa atriplicella
CTAGTGTCGGCAATTTCTTTGGTTTCCATAAAGAATCCAGCCCAACTGTGTGTTTTGCGCGTTTATTCCTGAGCTCCCGCTTTTTATTAAGCCCTGAATGGCTAATTCTGCATAAACATCGACAGCTAATAATATATCAATTTCCTGAGGCACATCATATTCTGGATCAGCTAATTGTAAATGTTCAAATTCCTCAAATAATTGTTTATCAAGAGTAGCGTGGGGTAATTTGCCTGTTATTCTGTTCAGGATTAAAGCTTCTACATTAAATCGGAAATTATTACGTAGTGACTTGCAACTTAGTGTAACCAATCCTTTACATGAGCTCGAGGGTCCATCACCAACACCTGAGACCTCGGCGCTGAATTGATCTCTCTTCACTTGCAAACGTTGAATACAATTCTCGGTCACCAAGCTAACTTCCGAGCACGGGTCAACTAAAGCTCTCATTATTACAAATGTGCCATCATTTTTCATTACTTTTATTTGCGCTGTTGATAAGAAATTCTCGCTAAAGTTGCCATGCGCGACATGCACGTTCAATCGCTGACTTGGCTTATAAGTTTTGACCGCATTTTTCTTTCTGAATGCGTCATGCAATAGGCTGCTATGCGCTTCTCCGCAGTATTTGCATTTATTGGTGGAAGTGCAATCTTGCCCACGATGCGAGAACAGACAATTCTTGCACACTTTTAGGTCATTAGCTGTTCTCAATCTTTCTTCTGACGTCATGCTAAGAAAATCGCTGCAATGATACAATCCATGTTGCCTATTGCATTTTGGGCAATTCAGCACAAAGTTCGATGTACTGTGAAAAGAATTAATATGATGAAATGGTTGGAAATGAGGTGGTTTGTAATCTTTCCGTATGCATGACGTAACCGTGGAGTGTATGCATGCCATAGCGAACCTCAACATTGATACAGAAAGTTGGGACCCCATCATAGTACATGTCTTGCTACAAAAGCTCGATTCGGAAACAAATCAATCGTTTATCGAGTCTTTAGAAAACTCAAAGAAATTGCCGACACTAGATGAACTCCTGCATTATATAGAAAAGAAATTCATGGCTATCGAATCGAGCGCATCGAGTTCCACTCGTAATAAGAATCCTATAGAACAAAACAAGCAATCTAAATTCAGCTATAACTCATACAACAATAGGTCGAAATTACCTCAGCGTCAGCCGTCATACATACGGAAAGATTACAAACCACCTCATTTCCAACCATTTCATCATATTAATTCTTTTCACAGTACATCGAACTTTGTGCTGAATTGCCCAAAATGCAATAGGCAACATGGATTGTATCATTGCAGCGATTTTCTTAGCATGACGTCAGAAGAAAGATTGAGAACAGCTAATGACCTAAAAGTGTGCAAGAATTGTCTGTTCTCGCATCGTGGGCAAGATTGCACTTCCACCAATAAATGCAAATACTGCGGAGAAGCGCATAGCAGCCTATTGCATGACGCATTCAGAAAGAAAAATGCGGTCAAAACTTATAAGCCAAGTCAGCGATTGAACGTGCATGTCGCGCATGGCAACTTTAGCGAGAATTTCTTATCAACAGCGCAAATAAAAGTAATGAAAAATGATGGCACATTTGTAATAATGAGAGCTTTAGTTGACCCGTGCTCGGAAGTTAGCTTGGTGACCGAGAATTGTATTCAACGTTTGCAAGTGAAGAGAGATCAATTCAGCGCCGAGGTCTCAGGTGTTGGTGATGGACCCTCGAGCTCATGTAAAGGATTGGTTACACTAAGTTGCAAGTCACTACGTAATAATTTCCGATTTAATGTAGAAGCTTTAATCCTGAACAGAATAACAGGCAAATTACCCCACGCTACTCTTGATAAACAATTATTTGAGGAATTTGAACATTTACAATTAGCTGATCCAGAATATGATGTGCCTCAGGAAATTGATATATTATTAGCTGTCGATGTTTATGCAGAATTAGCCATTCAGGGCTTAATAAAAAGCGGGAGCTCAGGAATAAACGCGCAAAACACACAGTTGGGCTGGATTCTTTATGGAAACCAAAAAAAGACTTTTAATTGCCATGTCGTTATAAACAATTTGAAAGATATTGCGTTGTTTTGGGAAAATGAGTCCGTAGAGGGGAAGAGCGAGGAGATTGACCCTAACGATAAGTGTGAACAATTTTATAGCGAAACAACAACCCGGTTACCAGACGGCAAATATCAGGTGAAGCTCCCCCTGAAACTTAACATTGAACAAGACCTAGGGACGTCAAAACCACAGGCCGTTGCGCAATTTCTGCAACTAGAAAGAAAGATGGAGAGAATCGCCAGCCTCGCAGAACAATATAAAGAATTTATGAAGGAATATGAAGATATGGGTCACATGGAAGTAGCAAAACCAACCAATGGGTGTTTGGAATATTTTTCACCGCATCACGGAGTAGTACGACCAGGAGCGGTGACCACAAAACATAGGACGGTCTTCAACTTCAGTGCAAAAACATCTACCGGCTACAGCCTAAATGATTTGATGGAGACCGGTCCGAATTTGCAAAAAGATTTACTTGGCATCCTTTTACAATGGAGACAACATAGATATGTGCTGACGGCGGATATTGAAAAAATGTACCGGTTTATAGCAATGCACCCGGACCATCAGCCCCTACAGAAAATTATATGGCGTGAAAATCCAAACCAACCGTTAAGGGAGTATTTTTTAACCACGGTAGCCTATGGTACCAAAGTTGCTCCTTTTATAGCTCTGAGAACCCTAAAACAGTTGGCTTACGATGAGGGTGATAACTACCCTTTAGCAAAAACAGTTTTATTAAACAATTTTTTCATGGACGATGCTATGTTCGGTTTTGGTACTATGAAAGACGCTCGAGAAGCAAGGGATCAGCTCATAAAACTACTGAAAAAAGGGTGCTTTAACCTAAGAAAGTGGGCTAGTAATGAAACAAGTTTAGTCAGCGATTTGCCGGAAGAGATCAGAAATCCGCAAAATTTTGAGTTCACTGAGACACAAACATCTAAGGCTCTGGGGTTAGCATGGAACCCTAAAAATGATGAATTTATTTTTTCGCCAACGCTGCAAAATTCCGATAGTAAACAAACAACAAAACGGCAGATATTGAGTGATATTTCAACTTTATTCGACCCGTTGGGCTGTCTATCTCCTGTGACAATCAAAGCAAAACTTTTATTTCAAAAAATCTGGAAATATGATATCAAGTGGGACGATGTAATTCCGGATGAAATCCAAAAGGAATGGGCGATTCTACGAAACGAGCTTACAAACATGCAGCCGTTTAAGGTTAAAAGATGGCTTGGATTTAACGCGAACATAGATAGCGAGCTACATGCTTTCTGTGACGCTTCAGAAAAGGCGTACTCGTGTGTAGTATATAGCACAGTTCGAGAAGGAACAGGAAACATCCAAGTCACCATAATGGCTGCTAAAACAAAGGTCGCTCCCGTTCAAAAACAACAAACCTTGCCCAGGCTAGAGCTATGCGGCGCTCAATTACTGGCCCAGTTGGTCAATAAAATAAAACAATTTATAAATAAACCCGACATCAAAGTTACCGCTTGGACCGATTCAATGGTTGTACTAGGTTGGTTAAACGGTGACGTAACACGCTGGAAGGCGTATGTAGCGAACAGAGTGAAAGAAATTCTGCCTGTTTTGCCTGCTTGTAACTGGAAGCACGTCCGTTCCGAACAAAATCCTGCGGACTGTGCATCAAGAGGTTTATTACCGTCACAGTTACATGACTTCACACTTTGGTGGAAAGGGCCAGAATGGCTTAGTACAGGCGATATTCCAGAAAACAAAACATTGAAACCTACTGAAACCGAAATGGAAGTAAAGGTACATACAGTAACATCAACACCACGCAATGAAAACATAATAACAAAAATAATGAACAGAAGCAGTTCCATTACAAAAACAATATTAGTCATCGCCTGGGTATTACGTTTCATTGCAGCGTTGAGTGCAAAACGTAATAACAGCAAACGTCGCCGTCACAGTAATGACGTAGCTTCATGTGACGTACGAGCCAGACAGACCGGATACCTGACGCTGGCTGAAATACGAAACGCTACAAATGTTATAATCAGAGAGGTGCAGCTACAGCATTTTAAACAAGAAATCGATGATTTACGAACGAAAGGGAAGGTAAATAACAAGAGCCAAATTTTAAAATTATATCCTTATGTTGATCAGAATGGATTACTGCGCACTGGAGGGAGATTGGCAAACGCTTGTTTGTCGGAAGATGCAAAGCACCCGATTATAATACCAAAAGATACTCATTTGGTAGGGTTGCTGATTGACCAGGCTCATAAAACAACTTTACATGGTGGAGCAAGATTGACGCTCTCCACATTGAGACAACAGTATTGGATAATTGGAGGCAATGCGACTGTGAAGAAACAATTACAAAAATGTGTAAAATGCTGCCGTTTTAGAACAACCAACCCTTCCCAACTAATGGCTGATATTCCACGGGAACGTATAAGACCGGCCCCCACCTTCTATCACACGGGAATTGACTATACCGGCTTTGTCGATATTAGACTAAATAAGGGAAGAGGGGTAAAAAGCAGCAAGGGATACATAGCTGTCTTTGTGTGCATGGTATCTAAGGGGGTCCACTTAGAACTCGTTTCTGACCTTTCAACCCCTACATTTTTACTTGCGTTAAAACGCATGGCGGCCAGGCGTGGGTGTCCCAAACATATTTATAGCGACAACGGTACAAACTTCGTTGGCGCCGACAAAGAACTTAAGAAACAATTAATAGCTAATCAAACATTTAATAATAACGCATTTTCAAGAACACTGAATGAATTGGGCATAGAGTGGCATTTCAATGCTCCAAGTTGGCCCACTGCAGGGGGACTCTGGGAAGCCGCAGTTAAATCTATGAAACATCACCTAAAGCGCGTTCTTGGGGAACAAAAATTGACTTTTGAAGAGTTCATGACATTACTGACACAAATTGAGGCTTGCATGAATTCCAGACCTCTCTGCCCCCTAACAGAAGATGTTGAAGATCTAGACTGCTTAACACCAGGTCACTTCCTTGTTGGTCGTCCATTGGTAGCACTACCTCACGAAAACATAAAAGAACAAAACATTAGCCTACGAAACAGATGGCAACTCGTAGAAAAGATGATGCAAGGTTTTTGGAGAAAATGGTCAGCTGAATATTTACAACAACTACAAATTCGCAGTAAATGGAACAAGCAAACAGAAAACCTAAAACTAGGAGATATTGTTCTAATTAAAGAGGATAACCTACCCCCAACAAAATGGGCACTTGGGAGAGTGCAAGATGTACACCCCGGTAAAGATGAACTAGTACGTGTGGTGACTCTAAAGACAAAGGGAGGAAATCTGACAAGGCCTATTTCAAAATTAGCAAAACTACCAACAGAAGAAAATGAATCAAAACCTGAAACTATTAAGGCATCTACACAACCTTCTAACAGCCAGAATACGCCGCCAAGAAAACATATATCTCGAACAAGCAAATTAAACTGCAATTTTGTATGTTTATTGGTCACTCTGGCAACACTATTCCGCCCTACAATTCAAACAAACGACCTTCTGAACATAACACCATTCGAACAAAACAGAGCTGTATATTTCGACCGAATCGGCAACCTGCAAACTGTACATGATGACTGGAAAATAGTGACGTACTATAACATGACAACATACTGGCAAAGCATTGAGAACATACAGCGTGTAGTGCAACATCTTGATAACCGCTGTAATGACTTCGAATATCAAACAATGTGTCGCGCTATTTTGACAGAGTTTAATCAGGAAATGGCTGAATTGGAACATAATAATTTCCTGTTAAGGACACATCATGGGCAAATAAGAGGGCGTGTTACTCGTGGTCTTATAAATGGTGTAGGCTATTTAGCAAACAGTTTATTTGGGGTCTTAGATGAAAGTTTTGCCCAACAATATAAGGAAGATATAAATGAGATACACAAAAATCGAGACCACCTACTTAATTTAATTAAAGGACAAACATCAGTTATTGAGGCCCATAATAATATTTTAAAGAGAAATGAAGAAGCTATGAACACACAATTTAATCTTATTTCGAACCATTTGAACAGAACAGATAATTATTTAAAAAGCTTGGGAGCCCGATTGAGAGAAACTGAAAACATGAGCTACTTTAACATAATGACGTCAGCTACTACAATTATCCTATCTAAATTACGTCATATTCAACAAATGTTATTAAATACTGCCACTAATATTCATCATGGTCACGTAGATACCCGACTGTTACCTCAGAACCAGTTATTACAAGAATTAAACACAATCTCAGGTCAAATACCTAAACATTTATCATTACCTGTTGAAGACATTCGAACACAATTGGCTGATATTTACAAGCTTTTAGAAGTAAAGTCGAGGATAATAGATAATTTTTTCATCATAGAAATCACTTTACCGCTCACAAGTGACAACCATTTCGCATTATATAAAACTATTCCTGTGCCTATTCTCAACAAGCTCAATAAAACTTTTACAATGCTTACAAACTCCAAGTACATTGCCGTAAACATAAGAAAGGAATTATACATGCCACTTTCTGACAACGATATAACACCCTGTATAAAAATTGAACCTGCGACCTACATATGCTCTATCAACAAGCCAACACGAAATATGAGAAGTCGCCAAGCACCTTGTGAAGTCAGCGCGATAACGAACTCAACGTCACAAAACTGCACGTATTCAGCTGATTACTATTATGATAGTTGGATATCCCTTGAAACACCTAACACGTGGCTGTATGTGTGTCACCATGATTGTCAGCTGCAGGTGATATGTCAAGAACGCATGACGTCACAACTATTAAGAGGCACGGGAATTATCAGAGCTATACCAGGATGTGTAATTAAAAATGGAGAGGAGACATTTTACACACAGATGTACTATCAGAATAACATTTATATAAACCCAGAAATACCACAGATGACATTTGGAAACATTAATGATTTAACGTCAATACAGCGAATTGAACCATCAGCTATACAAATTAAAACAGAAATGAACAATGATGAGTACAACAATTTACAGAACAAGCTAAAAGACTTGGAGAATAAAAGCACATTCCATTTTGAATCGAACGATGTGCATCAGTTTGTCGTCTCATATACAACGCTGGGTCTGGTGCTTGTTGTTGTGGCCGCAGGGAGCATTTACATGCTCTGGAAAAGGAAAAAGACGAGGAAAGCCAAGAAGGCGACTGATCAAACGCAAGCGCCGCAACTGGCAATGTCAGCAATAACGCACGCCAGGCCATCTCCGCCAGGAAGAATATATGCGACGCCTCATCAATTTGATTTACAAACTTAACGAGAGATTTTAACGTTTTTAAAATTTAATGTTTAGTTTACATTTGTTTAGAATTTAATTTTTTTACATTACTTTAGTTTATTGTTTATATTGTTAATTATTCTTTTTTTTGTCGTTGGCAATATGTACGGTTAGCAACAAGCAACCGCACATGGACTTTGTCTTGTCTCGTCTCTAAGCGACCCAAATCTTATAAAAATTTAATATCAGCAGTATACGCGATTCGACGCATTCCGTCGCATAGAGAAAATGAGTAGTTACCACGAAACCGCGAACGCGCAAACATTATAACAAATTAACATATTCAATATTTTGTAACAATTTTCTATTTTAACATTAAATCGATTATTGCTAAATCTAACCGGAATTCTTATTCTAACAACAAAACATAACATAACAAATAAATGTAGCAGGGGAGATACACTTCCCCCTACAGACTCAGTCCCTTCTTATTCTCATATATTTCTTGATGCCTTACATTTAGTATATTTTCATTTTTTACGCTCTCTAAGTCTATCAAGTCCAACAAAGTTTCGTAAATGTCATATGGGCTTGTAAGTCGTTTTGCATTAAGTTTTAAATTATTAAAAGCAACACTAAATGTTTTTCGAAATGATGATGGTGTTAAAATGTAAGCTAAGGGTAATCTTTCTTCAATGTGACCTTGTTCTGTTGTTCTGATTTCCCCATGCCGAGCTCCATGATCACTTACAATAAAAATTATTGTTTTATTAAGGATGCTGTCTTTATTTAACCGCTCAAATAAAGAATAATAATTGCCATCCATTAAAGTGGGAGCATTCAGGTAAAAATGTGTCATTGAACTTTCCCAAAAGAAACCAAATACAGGTTTTACAGACCTCAATATTTGCTCGGCATATTCAAGCAAGATTAAATAGTATGGTCGATCTTTAATGCAAGTCCTATTAGTTAGAATTTTCTCAACTTCTAAAGAAAATGTTTGCGTATAGTAATCTGTAGGTGTAGTCACAAACCCTTCCTTAAATATTGTCATTGGCGTATCTTCAGCATATGCCGTGTAAAATCCAGCCTGTTTAAACCAGGTCCATACAAAGGGGCAAAAATCGTAAGTTGTACGCCATTGTAAGTCACAGGCTTCCCTTAGTTCCTTCTCTTGTAAACCCATTAGCATAGCAACTACATTTGGGAATGTATTCCATCCAACTTTAGTGTAGCCTAGTAATTCTACAGCTCCCATTTCTTTAAGATAATTCAATGTTTTAGGCATTGTCCGATGAAAATTCAATCGTGATACACCATCGAGCCCCACAATAATAACATTATATTTTAATTTCATATTATTTGCTTTTATATTCCTTTTAATTTTATTTTTTACTATTCCAAATATAAATAAATTAACGTGCGCTATCGTTCCGTGAGAAAAGCATGTCACTTTTACGTATTCATTAACCACTTTTATACTATCAGTAAAATTAATACATCTGCCATATGTTACTCTATGTCTGAGAGAGATAGAATTCATTGAGCTGAGGTTTGCTAATGATTCGATTCTCAATTTCATAACTTCTTCATTCGAAAGATCAAATCGATAAAATGGCTGGTAACAACATGTTAAATCTGCATCTTTAGTTACATTGTACACTGATTTATTTTCTTTCACAATCCAAATATGAGTCCTGTTCCGTTTTAAAAGCGGTCTATCCTTGTTTGGACAGCCCCATTTCTCTTTTTCAGCGCCCTCTATTGGTTTAAAATATTTTTTTACACTTTCATCAAAAGGATCCCTGTATAGTATGGAGCATCCATTAGTTTTGATCAAATACCTTTTATGATTGCTATTGGTAAACTTCGTGGTATTGGTATTGAAGTGTTGAAAGTAGATTGGCCATGATTTGATTTTATTAGTATTAGGAACAAAATGCATTAGACAGAAAAATGAAAAGCATCCTATAATGTAACAGAGGGTTCTTGGAAAAAATAGCCACCGTGTCACATTTACTTTACGCGTCTTAAGAGTGTTCTCAATAAGAGTGCTCTCATCATGTCCTACTAATGTGTATTTTGTTCCTGACTGTACTCGAAGAGACAATGGTTTCTTTCCCATTTCTACTTATTTTCCTCTTGACACTTAATTTATCAATGTTGGTATTTATCACAATGTAAATAAATAATTCTCTCAAGTTAAAAATGCACATAGAGTTGAACAAAATGTACACAAACAATAAGTAGCAAATCAATTACGGTCTCCAATAGTGCATGAAATTGACATACCAAAATGATATAAAAAACCAGCCAAGTGCGAGTCGGACTCGCGCACGAAGACCGCACAGACAGACAGACGGATGGACGGACGGACGGACAGCTTAGTCTCAGTAATAGGGTCCCGTTTTTTCCCTTTGGGTACGGAACCCTAAAAACAGTTACAATACAACTTTTTAAACATAATAATATTGATTCTTTACATTGGTTTAAAAAAAATTAAGCTACAGAAAAAAAAACTACAAGACGGCCTTTAGAAACAATTAAAATAATGACACGAATCAACTACCGACTATAAAATTTTAGTACAATTTAAAACATAAATAAAACTAAAATATGACGGCCTCAATTCACGCCGTCCAGTTACTAATTCTTATTCTCAGTAGCGCTGTCACTTTTTATATTTGACATAAGAACAGCCCCTGTAGCATGCCACCGCGCGATAACTGTCAAACTCACATACATTTTGACAGATAGATGCGATAAATGTGTGATAAAATGGCTATCACGGCCTTATCGCTGGATAGCAAATAAACACATGACTTTGACATTCTTAATCTGACATCAAATTGCTTAAATTTGACATTAGATTGTTTATATAACGTAAAATAAGGAACATGCTCTATGCTCGGTTCTTATATAAAGCAGCTTATGTCAAATTAGGAACGTCAAACACATGTTTTTATTTGCTATCCTGTTCTTATGTCAAAGTAAAGAAAGTGACAGCGATATCTTAAAATTAGTTAAGAATGGGGCGGCCAGAATCGAGGGCAGTATCTAATAAAATTTAACCTGTAACCTTGTTGTTCTCTGCCGAATCCAAGCCTCAAATTAACTAAACTCTGAGTGTCTATTTTTTCAAAAAATAATTGATAAAATACGTTTCCCCGATAGAAATTAAGTTACACTTTTAATTTAAAAACAACAATCAGAAAACAAACAAAACAAAACGTTGCCAACGATGACAGAAAATTACTCCCCTTTGACCTTGAAGACGAACCCCCGCATCTAAAAGACAAGCCACTTCCATAAATCTTGAAGGTGGTTAACGCCTCGTCCGCAATCCGAGGAACAAGCGGAATGGCTCCGAGCGACAGAAGGAAGGCTCAGAAAAGTTTTAAGTACTCTTCAGTAAATGTTCCCACCGAAGTGGCCTTCTAAATTGTTACGAGCCATTTTATTTACTTAGTTAATTCCTTAAGAATATGAGTTTGACTGTTTTGAACGCCGCTTAAAGTGCCATTTTCAAGATGGTAAGAATGTTGTTTTCTTCTTCCTACCTATTTCACTTTGTTCTTCATATTTTCTTTTAGGAAATACTTGTAGGTATATTCGATCTGACTACCGTTTCTCAATTAGTACAATATATTTGTTTGCATTTCTGATACCTGCCTATAAATATAGAATTATTTTTGATGCATGTGTTAACGTTTATCACCATCACTGATCATCGTGGAGATCCTTGTGGAGGTTTATGTTCTGCAGTAGACGAAGACGACGTCGACGTGCGTACATTAAACTTTTATGTCCTCCAGAGTGCCATTAGCGAAAAACAGTCTTTATACGTCTGATCCTGAGTTTTAAGGAGTATATAGGACAAAAATGAGGAGGATAGGACTAAAATTATTTGTCGGCCCTTGTCCTAATATGACACCAAACTTAAATAATGTGTAACTCAATGGACTTTAACAGTATGCCTAGGAAAAAAAGCAGAGAGTATATTCTGTTTATACGGAGTCAGTATGTTATACAAGTGATTTTGTAAAAGTAAGCAATTCATTTCAATACATATTCCCTGACAGATTATAAGCAATAAAATGGGCAGTTGAGATAAAACTGCTTTTTACAGGATTTTGATTGTGTAAGCAGCTACACTCACGATCACCAGTCTTATTGATTCAGCCGTCATTCGTCAAGACCGCGCACTAAAGGCAATCCACAGATAAATTATTCATGAAGGTAGGCGGTAGCCCACTCGCCTCTTTCTAATAGAGGTTAGTGAGACAAGATGGAACTCGGGATTTTCTTCCTTCATATACGGAGATTACGGTTGATGTAGTGGGATAAGCTATAGTGGTTGACTACGCATCAATCTTACTTTTTATTTATGTAATTTTTATTTTCTTTATTTACAAGCATGATTTTTTATACTTTGAATATGAATGATGGTGAATTTTACCAAAATATTTATTTTGTGTGTTTATTGATTGATTGCTTTTAAAAGAAGGGTAAAGTCAGGATAGATGTCCCACTTTTCGAAAAAGTCTCATAATTTTTAAACCATTCTTGAACATTTGATAAAATATCTGACCATTTCTGACATGAAAATGGTGTTCGAATAGAGAATAGAAACACATTTTCCGATTTGTCCGACACGTTTGAATACTGACGTGAATGATTGCCACCAATACATCCTCGCTGGATGAATGGACCGATTTCACGAAATTCCCAAAAGGATATTATATTGAGGGAAAAAATATTCATTGTTGATCTGATCATTGATCAAACTTAAAATTTGAAACATTTACACTCATAGTACTCCGTACATCAATCTTCAAATTTAAGGATTGGCCGTGTGGCAATGAGGATCATTAAAAATAATATTAATAATACTAATACTTAACTAATATTATATACGATTGATACTCTTCATTTTCAATAGTATTGATAGGTTTTAAACTATTGGAAAGGAAGCATATCAATAGTATTTCCGGACTACAATTAGTATTGGTATTTTTTCCCTATCGATACTAAAGATAGGACTATAGATATTGAAAATATTGCCTAAAAGTCAAGATATTATTACAATCAATCGCTAACTCTTAGGCAGGTACATTAGTCAAATAAAAAAAAATTATCAACATTATTATATTGCACGTTAGTATTAGAGTTACTCTTTGCTAATACCCAGATAAAAGCGTTACCGATTAAAAAATTGGTTCGACTGTTCTATTACAAACAGAAAACTGCTCACAAACAGAATGGACCCACAAACACATTCGATTTTTCCAACATGAGTAAAAACTGACATGAATTATGGCGATCCATTTTCGATTCATATAACCACGCCGGATAGACGGACCAATTTCATAAAAATAAAACGATAAAAAATCTCCCATGATTCTAGCGATAACTATCAGTCCTGAATGAAATTTCGCGCATGATCAGTTTCATTAAAATCTAGGAAAGTAAGGTATTTTCTTCTGATATGAATCGTAAAACATTTCTTCCATTCGGGACTGGAAGCGAAAGAAAAACAAAGAATGTGCCAGCTGCTTTCGAGGATAACAGTGTTTTGTGATTTAGTCGATGAGCTGATAACCTGTCACTATGGCGATACACATTTCAATCTCAATAAGTACTTGTCAGACATGGCGAAAACACCTTTTACAAAGCGTTTTACTTACGCTTTGCCTACCCCGTCAGGGATAAAGGCGTGACGCATATATGTTTGTAAATACAAGGTTTGGTGAAATTCTGAATGATAGCCATCCACACATCTGCGTCAAAGGTTGGGCTGTTTTCATGACCATCGTGATATTATATCGAGTGAGAAAAACAGTGAACCTTTCATTGAAGATTTATTGAATTACTAGCTATGAGTGATGAAAGCGAGATATTGGAAATTTCTATCTTGTGAAATCATACCCTGTCTTAATCTTGTGAAATCATATCATACTCTGTCAGCAGATTTTCGCGTGCTTGCCGCTTGATGAGAAATTTAAAAGAGTGTTTTACCTATCTCTTCAGTTAAGAAATGACGTGTTGAAATAAGTATGATGTTTACCACCGCCTCGATAGCTCGATTGGCAGAGCCATGGGACGGCAGTCCGAGATCGCAGGTCCAATCCTGCCCTTGGAGAATTTACATTTCTTACTTTTCATAATATTAAATAATTTAAAATATAATAAACTATTAACATCGTTTTATGCATGTACCTGTTATTGAAGTTTTCCTGTATTTAATGTAAAAAAAAGAAATCCACAAAGCCGCTGGACTAATAAATATAGAATGTACCTATAATTGATGATCAAACGAACTTACCTGTACGTGAAGTTCGATCACAATTATATGAGCAGCTTCATTCGGAGCAATTTACTTATGTACACAATTGTAGGCCATGTTTCCCAACTATGGCCCTCGCACGTATTTCAGAGCATTTAGGTAGACCTAAATAAAAAAACAAATAAATTAAAAGTCACTTAGTGGGTAGTACCACCGTAGCTCCGAATCCCGCGTCCGCCATACTTATTTCATTCTGTTTAAAGAGTGTTTGTACTTTACTTTGGTTCTATATCGGTACTTGTACACGACTTATAAGATTTTCTTTTCTTTTTCTTTTGTATTCTCTTAGGGTGGGTCAAATGGTATTTTGTTTAAATACATTTTTAATAGATTGAAGGGAGGGTGACTGTAAATTGCTCCGAATGAAGCTGCTCATATAATTGTGATCGAACTTCACGTACAGGTAAGTTCGTTTGATCATCAATTATATTTCGCAGCTTCATTCGTTCGCAATTTACTTATGTACACAATTGTAGGATGTTTAGAGATTTTTCAAATATTTAATCGAGAATACAAGAAAATGAAAGAAAACTAATTGTGGTATTTAACACTGATGTGTCTTATAGTTATGTACCATAATAGATACTATCAAATTATAATAAACTCGGTAAAAACAACACAAGTAAAATAATCAGATCTTTAATGTATTTGAAGTTAGGTTTATCATGAACTTTCAAATTTGAGAATTTAAATTATCTATTAAAAGTATAATGAAGAAGCATTTCTAGTATAGGTAGATAATAATTGCAATAACTTTTGGCTTCAGCTCTAGATTAACTCCCTTAGCAATAATGGTAAGTAAAAATGTTATGAGTCGTTGCTTTGATTGATTCACAAATCTAGTCATAGTGTCATGTATGTAATAGTGTCATGAAAAACTTATTCTATGACCGCTGACGAATAAATTACATTAAATTTCAATAAGCAGGTAAAACAATAACAACTATTGACATCAATGTTAAGCTCGCTAATGCAAAACCAAACTGAGTACCTATGTTTCCGGTTTTATGCAATAAAAAAATAAAGAAATTCTTTATAATGTATGCTTATAAGATTCTATAAAATTTGTCATCATAATAATTCCTTGATGACGTAGCAAAATAATGAAAATTATGAAAAATGTTCATATTCAAAGCTAATAATTAACAAAAGTGTTTTCTTCAATATATTTTCTTGACGGAAATATCCGTCAGACATTATCTGAGCACAATTTAACATTGGTAATTAGAATTAAAATTATATTCCCAAAAGGAAACCTCAAAAGAAAAAATCTTTCTCATAAATATTTTGCTTATTATCATTATCTGTATGGTCTCATATTCATAACCAATGTATTAAATGTTATGATTTCTGAGCTGCACTATTGAAACAAGCTATGAAAAAAAAAGTAAAAATGTTTCACTTTGCAATTATATTTTTTGTATATTTTGAATAAAGTTATGCAACAATTAAGTCTATTCTGTTTATCTTATGAAAGGTCTTTAAAATTATGATAATTTGAAGAAACGCATTAAACAAGAATCCACTCCAAGAATTTTGTAAACTTTTTTATCGCTATAGGTAATTATTTGTGTCCTGTTTTTAGACCACATAACCTTCACATTTTAATTTTAGTCTGGTGATCCTAAGTGTTCACGATTTATAATTATAAACCTTGAATGACATAAATTTCAATTTATGTGCGACAATAAAAGTTGTGGAGTTCTATATTCTTCTTCTTAATTTAATAAGAAGCTAAAATTATTGGATACTTAGGTGGGTATTATTATTTCTCGATGCTCGACTCAAACCACACTACTTAAGTAAATAAATACACTTAGATTTAGATACTTTTTTTTTTTTTTTTTTTGTGAGTAATATACTACCAACTTCAAAAAAGATAAGTTATTGCGATGTTATTTTCTTGCAAAATCTATACTTTTTCTTCGTCATAAATAGCTGCATCCTAATTACAAAATTTAATTCATCAGAGATCAGTTTCCTGAAACTTATGCAAATTGAATAGATTATTGCCTTTGTCAATGTTGTTTGTCCAAGAAAAAATGTTATGTTTCAGGTGATTTGGTAGGCAAACAGTTACTTAATTATTTTAAAAGACAAATATTTATGCAATTACACATTAGCTGGTAATCTAAGAAACATGTCGCTAGCTAGACTACGACGTGTAAATAGGAAAGAAATCGTTCGCCAATACGAGCACCATCTCGGTAGCACAGACGACAGAACGACGGAACCGCACTCCGAAGGTCAAAGGATCAAGTCCTGCTCCTACAATAATAATTGTTCATTTTTATATTATATTTGTTAGAATTAAAAATATGCGCTAGAATTGAACATACGATTATAAGGTTTAATCAAACTAGCCCTTATCAAAATAATGACCATAATTTGTGGTTATACCCTTTGAAAAAAGGATAATAATGATTTCAGTCATATTGACATGACTATCTATTAGGCCGAGGAGCTAAATTGTGAGCTGGACACATTAAACATAAGGAGCGGTTGAACCAAACGCTAATCAATAAAGAACATTTATCTTATCTTATTTAATTTAAATTTCTGAAAGTGTTTTTGAATGGACATTAATAGAAATTCAAGTTTCCTCTATGTAGTTAGGTTTGTCAAGAGTAGCTACGTAAACATGTCTTTATCACTATATGTGATAATATAATAGTGAAAATACCAGTTCATATAATGAAAACTACTAAATTCAGATGTAGTAAGTATAGGTATACAAGTGGAATGTTTTCTTTAAGATAAACCTTTATTCACCATTCGTCATCAAACCTTTGAAACAACTAAGTACTTTGCTTTGAAGTAACGGCTTATGGCTACATTTAGACATGGTAACGATTTGAAATAAAACTGGCGAGTTTTTAAATTTCAGTCAATAACTTTGTACGATGTAAATGAAATTTTTATTTCCTGTAATCTCTGAAAAATATCAGTTAATCATGTCCAGCAACTTATGAAAATATTAAAAACACCATGCGCATATTGACTTGTTCAGTGTCAAGTCATGCGTCTATTGCTAGTTTAGCATCAGCAGCGCGCCTTTACCAAACGAGGGTGTGTGTCTAGCAGACTGGTCGCTCTGGGGGAAAGTCTCCTCGCAGTGTCCAGCTAGCCTATTGTTTCTTCGCAGGGTTGCCCAAATGTTGAAAGACTTCCTTAAATTACTTAGCTCACATTTAGGTTTTCACGTTAGAGCAGAAGGTCTAAGCCCTGCCTCTGATCATTGAACATTATATTTTTAGACTATAAAAAGTCTTTAACATGTTTTATCTTTGTCTCAACGAGCTAATGTAATACCTCTATGTTGTCCATGTAAAATTTACTATGTTCAATTAATTAGATAGGTAATACATAATACCTGGTGGGAAGCATTGCACTTAGGTAAAATATTAAAAATAACGAAGTCGTTATTTGTTCGTGGAACATCTAACCAAATAAAACAATCGTCGTGACGGCGATAGCCCTACTGATAGCTATCTCGCATCACTAGCATAAATATAAGCAACAACGCTTTTGGTAATATATCATAGGTCGCATCGTTAATTATGATATGTAATTTGCTGCAGAGATTGTATAAAAACTGGTATATGCAGCAACCTCGTTGTCAGTATCTTTTAAAACTTTGCTTGAAGCAGAAGTATTGTAATTTTTCATGATTAAAATATCGTGGTGGTGATAGTCCGGATATAGATATCCCGTATCTTTAAGGTCATAACAAGAAGGCTCTGGTGGCGATTTCGCAATGTTGGTAAAATAAATAAAAATCTGCTTATTTTCTCACCACACCACGACACTACTGGTGCGGGTAGCAGCATCGGTAGGCGCTCAAGTTGTGAGACTCTAGTAGCAATTCAGCAACGATGGCGCAGTCAGTAACTTCGGTAGATACCTCGATTGTGAAGACACAATGATTAATGTAAACCACCACTCAGGTGGACTCACCACCTGATAGGCGCAACACTGGCGCAGGCTGCAGCATGGGGCGCACACTGGCGCAGGCTGCAGCATGGGGCGCACACTGGCGCAAGCAGCAGCATCGGGCGCACACTGGCGCGGACTGCAGCAACTGGCGCACAATGGCGCAGGCAGCAGCATCGGGCGAACACTGGCGCAAGCTGCAGCATCTGGCGTGCACTGCCGCCAGCAGCATCGGGCGCACACTGGTGCAGGCTGCAGCATGGGGCGCATACTGCCGCCGGCAGCAGCATCGGGCGCCCACTGGCACAGGCTGCAGCATCGGGCGCGCACTGGCGCCAGCAGCATCGAGCGCGCACTGGCACAGGTTGTAGCATCATGCGCACACTAGCGCAGGCTGCAGTATCGTGAGCGCACTGGCGCTAGCAGCCTCGGGCGCACTGGCGCAGGCAGCAGCATCGGGCGCGCACTGGCGCTGGCAGCTGCCTCAGGCGTACACCAGCGCAGGTAGCATCAGGCGCAGGCTGCAGCATCGGGCGCAGGCTGCAGCATCGGGCGCACACTGGCGCCGGTAGCAGCATCAGTTGGCGCACAATATGTGAGGAGGAGAGCCCAAAAGCAAACCCGCAACACTGGCGCATGTAGCAGCATCAGCTGGCGCACAATATGTGAAGAGGAGAGCCCAAAAGCAAACCCGCAACACTGGCGCATGTAGCAGCATCAGTTGGCGCACAATATGTGAGGAGGAGAGCCCAAAAGCAAACCCGCAACACTGGCGCATGTAGCAGCATCAGCTGGCGCACAATATGTGAAGAGGAGAGCCCAAAAGCAAACCCGCAACACTGGCGCATGTAGCAGCATCAGCTGGCGCACAATATGTGAAGAGGAGAGCCCAAAAGCAAACCCGCAACACTGGCGCATGTAGCAGCATCAGTTGGCGCACAATATGTGAGGAGGAGAGCCCAAAAGCAAACCCGCAACACTGGCGCATACAGCAGCATCAGTTGGCGCACAATATGTGAGGAGGAGAGCCCAAAAGCAAACCCGCAACACTGGCGCATGCAGAAACATCTGTATATACACAAAATGTGGCAAGGGAGGCTCGGTGGCAATCCCGCACCATTAAGCAATAAGGCCGCCTGTATTGTACTTAACTTTTTGGAAAATTATTTTTGGTGCAATAAAAAATTTTGTGTATGAAAATAAAGAAAATCAATAAGTTACTTCGTAGAATCGCTGCCATCATCAAAACATCCACTGCATTGCTGCGCGTAATACAGACACCGCACGCATCTGATATAAATTATGTTTCTACCCTCATATCGTATACGAAGTTAAAATTTCCATGCGTGCGTTCAAAATCGACGTATCTTTAGAATAATGCTTTTACATAATATATATCACGAAAAAATTGTAAGTTAAACCACCATTCAGGTGGACTCACCACCTGATTTTCGACGTTTCGCTGCGTTAACCTACATATTTTTTTCCAATTTCTTTACCCGTTCACACTTCTCGCTGTTATCCAATTTATGCCTAATTACTATTATCTATTTTTAACACTTTTTAAGTAGTAAAATTGATTAAACATTGAAACACTGCACAAAAAATAAAATTAACTGGGATGTTTAAAGTACGAACGCAGGTGACGTGCAAGGGTCACGGCACGAAAACACAGAATGAAATAAGTATGGCGGACGCGGGATTCGGAGCTACGGTGGTACTACCCACTAAGTGACTTTTAATTTATTTGTTTTTTTATTTAGGTCTACCTAAATGCTCTGAAATACGTGCGAGGGCCATAGTTGGGAAACATGGCCTACAATTGTGTACATAAGTAAATTGCGAACGAATGAAGCTGCGAAATATAATAAATAGGTAGTAAATCTTTGACGTTAGTGCACCATATTCTCGGATATTAGGGCTTACGTCTAGCCAAAATGTTCAGACATACGGAAAACCTCCGTAATGGAGAGAAAGTCCAATTTATTGCACTAAACCGCGCTGAAAATGGTGAAATTATTTATCCAACACTAAAATTGGCTCCCAAAAATATTAATATTATAGCACATAAAATATGATCTTTCCTTATCGAGAGGGGTTTCGTTTTAGAGACCCTACCCTATGAACCCTGGGTGTCAGAGTCTTAAACCGCCTATTAGTCGCAGCCAAATGGCCTCGCAGTCACATGTCAAAGCAGGAAAATATTGATGCTTGTATATTCTTTGACATAATATAAATCCTTTGAGTACGATAAAACCGGATGCTGTACAAAACGAGCTTTTACTTTACCCATTTGTATTCAAAACTCCTGGTACGATTCTCGAAAATTCCATTATATTCTGAGCATGATGCCAATATCCATTTCGGTAAATATTCGACACGAGAGAAGATAGGATCCACAAAAGATGATCCAAAATAAATATGGCGCCACAAAACATGCATAAGCAAAAAAGAGAGGTCACATCTTTTTTATTTGAACTGTATCCCATTGTTCAAAATACAATAGTTTAACCCATGTCCACAAAAAAGGGAAAATCTCTTTGCATCCTTTATACCCTCAGCTCACAGATAACGTATGTCTCGGGCCCCTTTAACTTTATCCATTATGTTAATCTGAGGTCAACGCTTTATCGAGTTTAAGGCAAAATGATTTTATTTTTGTAATTTTTAGTAAAATTAATTTTTATACAAGGAGTCGGAAAATTAGCTGTCCAAAGTTTAGGGTGTAATTAACCATAAAACTGAACAACTTGCCCCAAGGAAACTTCACCAGGAAATTATTTTAGAATATGAAAAAATAAACTTCTTCATACAAATAACCATCTATCTGGGTCGACAATTTGTAGGGGAATCAATTTTTCTATTCATTTCTTGAAATGTTGTTCGGTTTCGTCTATTGAGCAACTTTTATCAATTTGCGGGAAGTGCCCCTAAAATTCCGGTAAAAAACTGTATTTTAGAATTTAATATTGCGATAGACTATGCAAGCAATGCTAATAATCTTTGGTAGAGCGGGTCTTTTGAAAACAGACGCTGAATAAAACTACTACGTAGTGAAATACTTTTATGTTGCAGCATATTTACTTCATAGTGAATGGTTATATTATGTAACATACATGCCATTAAGCTACATTATAAATTTTTATATTAAGAGCTTTAGGCCACTGAACATTATCATTATCATTGATCTAAATAAAATAATTATGTTTTTCAAATATAGACTCGAAATCCATAATATTTTATTTCAAATCTAGCTCTCAAAAAATATTTGACAGACCTGGCAAAATCTCCTTTTTCTAGACGTTTATCACTCTGCCTACCCCGTACGAGATAAAGGCGTTACTTTATGAATGTTTGTATTTGATAGACCTGTTTTGAATAAGTACCTTTTTTAACGGTTATTAAACTAAGTTCCAAAATTAAAATCACCGTGTTATGGAACAAACTTTCTAAAGAGCACAAAGGGCGAAAATCTTAATCAAATACATTACAAAAACCTTGAAACAAAATTTTAAACTTTTAGCACAATAAGAATTTATAGCGTATATATTAGGAACAGAAACTTTTTCCAATACGCGTAAAATGAGCTCAATCTTAGCAATGAATTACCAATTTTGTTCATAACAAAGTCGAGAGTTCGTCGGTATAACCCAAAGAGCAACGAGTTATAGACGCGACATACTATATATCTCGATTCTGTATTTCTAAGATAGTGCTGTCACTTATTAACTTTGAACACCATGACTTTGACATTCCCAATTTGACGTAAGACGCTGTAAACGAGATGTGAGCATAGAGCATGCTCTCTTACTTTACGTCAAATAAGCAGTCTTACGTCAGATTAGGAATGTCAAAGTAATGTGTTCATTTCCTTTCCTATTCTTATATCAAAGTTAAGAAAGTGATAGCGCTACTAAGAATTAGAATGTAGAATGAAGTCACTAGAATCGATAGCAAGTCCCATGGTTTTAATAATCTCTGTGTACTCGCACTAGTTTATTTAGTTTTTGTGCAGTCATAGCTATTAAGCCTATTTAATCTGATTTAAAATGATATTTGCATTTAATTTTAATTATAAAATCCTTAAATTATTTTCCCCTTTGACAACTAATTGAAAAGTGGTAAGTGATCGTTATATTATCTATAACTTTGAGAAACATTTGGAGTTTAGACTAGACTTAAAACATAAATTCACACTTATCTTATTTACGGTGAATCTGTAAAAAAGATTAGTGATTCTGCGCTAGAAGTGTTTTTCCTTAACATAACAATGTACATTTTCCAGCCTTGTCCGTATGTAAAAGATCTTTGTCATAACCCTTTCAGTGGCTCAAGTTCGCTCATTACGCAGTGCTAAGGAACTTTTGCCAAGTGTCGAACGTCATGGAAAATGAGAATTCACTGTTTATTTTGACGAAACACCCTTTGGAATTTGTTGAATATGTTATTTTATTATTCACTTTCTAAATATATAGGTATGTATATGGTAGGTATGGTTTGTATAAATTAAAATTAGTACAATCTCAATCTAAATATGACCAATGATTCAATCTCAAGTAAACTATAAGTATCAATCGAGAAAAAAACCCGCAAAAATTATGATATTTTCAGTTTTTTTATCGCTAGTTTTGCTTCAGGCCTAACAATCTATTTTCGTTCGAAAAGTGGGTCATTATAGTGTTTTTTATTATTTAAGTATGAAATTATAACGAAATCTTACATTAGTTGTACATATTATACCTAGTTGGGTCTTTACTTTTCGCTATTATTGCTGAAGCACAATATCTAACCTACTTAAGTTCCTGAAATCAAACAGCCAGAAAGCTAATATTTTAATACTGCCCAAACGAGTCATAGCACCCCAATCTAACAGAAAAATGGAACTATTAAAAGAAACCATGTAATGGAACCCAAACTCTACTATCTAAACTTTCTCATGTCTACAAGCCGCAATGCGGTGGTCTTAATTAGGTACCTATCACTAGGACACTTTCTGTTTTCCAAAACCGGATTTAAAAAAACAGGTCTTCATTAACTGGGCTTTCTATTTGCCCCGCGCGTGTTGGCCGTAATACTAACTAGAGCCAGCGTGCAATTGCAGCTAAAGAGAACTACCAACTTTAAAAAAAATACAAAAGTTTCTAAGCATCAGTTCTGTACACTCTTGAAAGCTACGTGACGTGGTAAACAACACGACGTGACGTGTTGTTTACCAGAATTGGATTCTACTTAAATTTATATTAAATACCAGCTATCTTCTTTTGATATCTCTGATTATAATGTAACTATAAATAAGTACTTGATTTGGGAGGTATAAGTCGCTACTCTTGTATTCATTACCACGAATATATAATATACCGCGATGCTAAAGCTAGCGCTAGTTTCACTTTTGCCTTATAAAAGGCTAGTATTCTTATCTGAACCTAAGGTTTCATAACGTGTTCAATTGTAACGTTCAGAACTATCATCAGTCATACATTTGCTCACCGCCTTTCCCTCGGCTTCGCTCGTTTATAACTCATGTTTGAGGTACGACATATGCTTAGCTCGCTCCAGTTTCGGAGAGTTGGTAATGAGCACAATTTATTCTAATTATTTCTCACTGCCTTATTCCTTGGTCGTGTGAAAATTGCTTGAACGACTAACTATGTACGGTGCAGTGTTTCGTTTTAATTTTAAGGTGTAGAACTTTTGACTGCCTAAGACAGAGTCGTAAAAAGTTTGAACATCACGTTGTTTATAGCATGCTACCATGACCCTACCATCTAAGTTTGGGGTGAATTTTGTACTAAGTTATAATTGTATACATTTTTAATATGACTTGAGAGGTATTTTAATTATATTTCACAATCGTATGAATGATCATTCCATACTGAAATATGCTGATAACAATATGATCTTCGTGGATATAAATAATATTGATTAAAACTTTTTTAATGAAAGGTGATGCAGAGTACCTTACCGATCGGTGCTTGTATTTTTTTATATCCGATTCTAAAGCCACATTATATAAAAAAAAAATGGTAAGTATATTACAAAAAATTTCTTTCTATAAAAGCATTGGTACATACTTATACGTGTGTCTCCGTTCTTTACTTTTTGTTCAATAAAATACCAGTCGTAGAGACGTGCGAATAGATAAAGTGCAGCGAAAATTGACGTTGTCTTTCTGTAGAGCTCCCGTGGGACAGATACAGTGACAAGGAAGAAACTGGTATAGGTACAGGATGTGTATTTATTTTGATGATAGAAACCGTATTTATTTCTCGAATGTTTTAAAATACGTATATGTAAAGCTTTTTTAACTTTGGCAGAGCAGCGTGGTGTCGATTACTATAAGCATGCTTTGAATATTGTCTATAGCAATTTTTTCTGACCAATAAAAAAAAACTGGATACAATCTCACGTAGTATGTATTGTATTGTGTGTGAGCATTTGAAATGAAAACTAATAACTCTAGATTAAAAACCCACAGCACATAGGTAGGTATCTACCACTACTAAGACAAACAATAACCTTGTATGGAATCGATGTAAGCATATGTGATGAATTCAAATATTTAAAACTTCACCAATATCACACCTGTGTTCACAAAGATTAGTATAAAGTTTGCAATCCATTTTCCGAAAAGGCCCTTTGAGCATTCAAAGGTTGGATTATGCAAACGCTTTGTAACTTTCACTTTGCCTTTGAGACACTGTTTGAAGAAGAACTATCTATAATAAGGTAGTGTGTGTAGTGTAAGCGAATGGTTTTACAATAGATCAAAAGAGACGTTTTATGTGAGTAAGTAGAATAAATACATAAAATGTACTTTTAAGGTGTTATTCTGTTTTAGATCATGTGGTTTTTTCTTTCCTATTTTTCTAAGGTCCTTTGGCCAAAGTTTATTACGGCCGGCGACCACAATCAGATACTTCGACAAACTTAATTTGACGACTTTTTACAGAACATAAGGTAAAAAGCTTGCATTTATTCTGATTAAACTCAAAACATGCTTTGCTGAATTTAAACTTGAGAATTGGTAAAATATCTAACTTGTGTCACAGAATAATAAATACTACCTCACGGTACATAAGTCTCACTCACCTACAACACTCGCTCAAATAAATAAAATTAGCTCAAATGCACGAAAGGTTATGCACTCAAGTACCTACACGTATTAGGGTTGACTACCGCGCAACACAATTCGTAACGAGACAACAAGTGAAGAGAGGAAGATGATTATACGTTCACCGAGACGAACGACAACCCGACCGCCTTAAGCCGCCGTTTACGGCGGCCGAACGCGGCAACCTGTTTCCAAACTAAAGTGCGGATTGAGACAGGCCTGATTGTGTGTAGTCCCTGTGAAAATTTTTCCTCTTAACTAGGGATGGAGGGCTCGAAGGAGATATCATCCCCGACCGCTTCACGTCACCATCTACCCCCCCGAAGCCTACGGTCTTGGTGAGAGTACTATTACTACGGATGGAGTTAGGTACTTTTGCCATTTACTTAAAAGTACTAAGCTTATAAAAACATTTGTATTGTTTCCACATAAGTAGGCAGGCGCGCATTTCCTAAGAGCCCTTTTTATAGAACGATTTGCTTATCCGACTTCAAAAGGCTCAAGGGTGGAAAAAATCACGATTTCTTTGCGGTCACAGCTTTGCAGTTTAGATCGTAGTTTTACCTTTTTCACGTTTTATCGCCATCTTGAAATGCTCGTACTGTTCTGATAGTGGAGATAGGGCACGAATTCGTTTTGTGCTAAAATAAAAACGCTGTTTGTTACATCGGGAGAGAAAAGCTATCAGATTGAAAGCTATAACTTATACAGGGTCTAGGAAAAAGTCGTTACGTAGGAACCTTTTTAAGTGAAGTGTATTGAATCAGAACAAGCTCACGATAGTGAATCAATTTGGTTTCATTTGTTTATTACTTAGATTTCACATTAATAAAATATGTAACTACCTAATATAGTCAACACCTATGATGTGACCGTCAAAACTGTTCAGGTGGCGATATTAGGAACAAAAATTTGGCTATGGTTACACAGACAGCGATTGAAGCAATGACAGCTATAGTGGTGACGTGACAGCCGATATCCGCACTGACATGTTACTATAACGATTTTTCCCTCTGCTAAATAAAAAGTTCCCTTGGCGACGATGTATTTTCCTCATTGAGTTATTGTTTTCTTATTACATACATACATACATATAATCACGCCTTTATCCCTAATGGGGTAGGCAGAGCGTAAACGACCTAAACAAACCATTCCGCCACGTCTGACAAGTTTTGAGGGTTATTCCAGATAGATCTGTATAATGCTATAGTGACAGGTTGTCAGCCCATCGCCTAAATTACAATACTAAACCCCTCAAATCCCTTAGCTGATTTTTACAGCATGCCTGGGAGGAGATGCAGCTGGAACATTCTATGTTTTTCTATTACTCCCAGTCCAGCATGGAAGAGATTTTCTTATTGTCCCAAATAAATCAAATTGGTCTCTAAGCATGAAAGAGAAACAAACAACGATACTCACATTACATTAACTACAGAATTTCAGACGTACACCTACTTAGCATTTTTTATACTGACTTGAAATAGTAGTTTTTAGAGCTAACATCTGAAAGTTTCCCGGTCAGCTTTCGTTTCTGGCAACTGCCGCACAAAATCTAGTCATAACTATTGGAATTCAATTGAAATTGTAATAGGTACTTACAGAGTTTTAACTAATAAAAAAATGTATAGGTACATTATTTTGTGCCTTTTTAGTTTAAACTAGAATTTGATGAAATTATTAAGACAATAATGTTTTATTTTCTTTGAGTCACAATTGTGGCCTATTTTACTAATTTTACATCGGTTCTTGGTTAATCCCTCATTAAGTAACTTTAAATTACATTCATTGTTAAAAATTAAAAAAAGGAATCCCTCAGAGAAATAAAACACCTCCCTGAATGGGAGATCATTATATTCTAAAACAAATGGTCACCGTGCAACAGGAAAACAGAAAAGGTATATTAAATTTTTTTTTTGTTTATTTTAAAAACTTTTAAGATAAAGATCAAATGCAAGCGGGGCGGAGGTTTCAGATTTGGTTACAGACAAATTTTGAGCAGCATTTCTTACAAAAAAAAAAACAATGTGAAAACGTTTTAAATAGATCATCATTCTTTGAATTAAACTTTAACACTAAACTTGTCATATTTATTTGATAATAGCTAGAACTACGTGCAATAAATACCACAGTTTTAGTAATTTATACCTCTATAAAATAATTTTCTATTATTATGGCTACATATGGACAACCACAAAGACAATGTAACTAAATCTTCGGAAAAGAAGACTTCAATGAATGTTTCATGTAGCAGACATCTGAAGTAGTTTTATAAACAAGTTTTGTTTGATTACAGGCCACACGATCCTAAAATAAATTTTGTAAAGAAAATTATAAAATTAAATTATTATTGTTGCAACTATAAGTCGTTCTTTCCACGCAGCAGTCGTGTTGATTTCCCGAGAGAACATAAACATTTGTCGCCGTCTGTTGCATATTACCACAATATTACTCACTTCTTACTTAGGTACTGCATCTGTCAACAGAACAATATTGTAGAAAAATGTACTTACACCTTTTTGTATCACTAACATTTTACTAACAACATAATTGTTAGTAAACAAAAATATTACTTATTTATAAAATTAAATTCCAAATAAAAGGATCATACAAAAATAAAAAAACTTTGTTTTACCTTTGGCCTAGTTCAGAGACGACAGAAACTGTCGACTTGGAATAAGCTCATCCAGAAATGCTTGTTTAATCTTGTTATTACTTGTTTAAATTACATTTTATTTCGAAGAATAAAATAGTCTTAGATTATAATCTTTGTTTATCTGATGATAATGTGGAATTATCATTCCTGTATGTTGAATTTTATTTTGAGTAATTTACTGCAAAATTTTTGTAATATTAAATTATATTTCCAGAATTTTTCATACTTTGCTGATTTCCTTAATGTTTTATTAAAATGGTTCTTGGCAAGGTGTCGTTTGGGCATTCGTCCAGAAAGTTCGATATCTCCTCCGCTATTGATATGCATACTCTATCCTCTGTGTACTTAACGTGCCTCACACCCACAGGTTGGTAGTTTTATCTTATTTTTAATAATTCCTGTAGGCTTGAAGATTTTTTTCCATGCTGGACTGGGAGTGATAGAATCTTCCATGCTGGACTGGGAGTGATAGAAAAACATAGAATGTGCCAGCTGCATCTCCTCCCGGGCATGCTGTAAAAACCAGCTAAGGGATTCGAGGGTTTTAATGTATTGCAATTTAGGCGATGGGCTGACAACCTGTCACTAATAGCAATACACATGACCATCTGAAATAACCCTCAAAACTTGTCAGACGTGGCGGAACGACCTTTCGGTCGTTTTCGCTCTGCCTACCCCATTAGGGATAAAGGCGTGATTTATGTATGTATGTTGAAGATTTTTTGACTCTATCTAGGCTCAATCTGTTAAAAGATAAACATGGTTGGCTTATGAAGATCTGTTGAAAACTTCAAATCGTACGTAATGCACCTAAAATTAATGAACATTAAATATTATGTACCTATGAGTAATAATGGGGTAACTTTAAGATAAATTTTAATCAAAATAATGGCCTCCTTAATTATTTAGTTTAGGACATTGCCTTGTAGAACATTTAAACGTAAATTGTTTTCTATTACACCTTTTATTTTCACTCCTGGTTTTTAATTCTATGAAGCTGGTGCAGGTATTATGAAGCTATTTTACCCAAAATACCAATGATTACCCGAAATCGTTAGAAAGTTTGTTGAATGTTTGGACCCTCGTGTAAAATTCAAAAGGGTTCACTTGAACAACTTTCAAATGTTTTAATGGGTGAGTTTTGAATAACTTTAAATCGTTTTTCTGATTGTTTACCTGCCTTGTTTTAATAGCTCTGCCTTTAGCAGAATACTAAAGTTTAGTAGAACAAAATAAGATATTCTTTAGTTTATATTTCCAACTTACTTTACCCGTAGAAGTGAAATAAAAATCTGTCATAATTAATTTAAGAGCATTGCGGCTCTTGTCGGTTGAGTATTAGTTATGAAGTAAACGCCAGGTCTCCCTGCATTCCGCCTGGTAGTAATTCTAGTGGTAGTGTATAAGTAAGTAGTGGTAGTAATAATCTTTACCTGTCTTCCTTTCAGAGTATATCCAGTAAGTGAGTATCTGAACGAGCTAAGAATAGCACGAAATTGAACGTTCGCCCCCTAAATGACAATTGAAGAGGGCAATTGTGTTCATCCAATAGAATTGACGACCCACCTAAAAGATTACCCTTCTTCGTAGAATACGTCACTTGAAGTGGGTCAATAAGAAAATGTACTCATATTAGTGTAAGGATGTCTTTATGTCCGACTTTATTATTATCCTAATAAATAGGGAAGGTTTTTTTCTTGGAATAAGTAGTTATTTTCCTAAAAGCTTCATAGCTACAACGTAAGAAACAAGGTTGTAATCACTTTTCGATTTTCTACTTTATCATGTTTTATTCAATCTTAAAATAATCACATCTTATTAGGTAGGTACCTAATTGGCAAAAGCAAAAAATGTTGAGACAATGTTTTGATCAAAGTGGGCTCCGCAAGGGACCGCCTTGCTCGCGACCACTTCTCACCGGAGTCCGGCGCAAAACAGCTTGCAGTGTTCTTTAGGTAGAAGTTAGCAAAAGGGATTCGAGGGTTAAGGTGTATTGTAATTTAGGCGATGGGCTGACAACCTATCACTACCAGCGATACACATTACAATCTAAAATGGCCCAAATTTTTTGTCAGTTATGGCATTAGCGAAGGCGCCTTTTACGAGGCGTCTTACGCTCTGCCTACCCCGTAAGGGAAAAAGGCGTAACTTTATGTATGTATGTATTTCCCTTCAGATTATCACAAACCATATTTTGTGTAGTAGTTGCATGTGAGAGGCAATTAATTTACATAGTTGAGGCGACTGTGTCAAGTGCAGCGGTCGTTCTACTTAACCTATACCTAAATTACACTGTTTCTATGTTGTCTTGTTGTTGCTATTACTTTCAAATAAATTCTATTTGGATTTTCATGATTACAGTTTCTACTTATCTCATTTAGAGTCGTATTTATAAAGCGATCTCAAGTTTGAGAGCGATATTAAGTATGGATTTGACAGGTCGTTTTGTACTGAAGTGACATTTCTGATACGACCTCAAACTCGCTGTCACTCTTGAGAGCTGATTATAAATACGGGCCTTAGTGTTGTTCATGACCTAAAATAATAAATATTTTTGCAGCTTTTCAGAGAAAGTTAAGAGAAATATTCATTTGGTAGTACTTAACATTAATAACAAACAGGTTTAATACAAAAAGACTATTGTAAGTTCTTATACAAAGGACACACGCGTTTACTCATATCATAAAAGCAAAATGGTTTCCTTGAACTGGGATTCGATATGGCTTTCAGATTTGCTTTCGTTCATTTTGCTGAAAATACATTCTCATATTTTATTATGTTATCCTGGCTTTGGGTGATTCTCCAAAACACAGGAAGGCTTTGCAAATACAATACCATAGAAATGTCAGGAAGTTACATTTAGGCCCGTATTTATAATCAGCTCTCAAGAGTGACAGCGAGTTTAGGTTCGTATCAGAAACGTCATTCCAATACAAAATGACCTGTCAAATCCGCACTCAATATTGCTCTCAATCTTGAGATGGCTTTATAAATACGAGCCTTTAAATATAACGTTATAAATATAACGAGGAAAGTTGTTGTTTTTGTAAAAGGAACATAATACATTATTGATTTTGTATGGCCTCCAATATTAATACAGAGTAAGGAGAAATAAATGAAACAAAAATTACGAAATGTAAAGATTTTTTGTCTTTAATAAACTTACAGTTATTAAAAGAGTTATGTTTGTTTTATCGATAAAAGATGAAAAAGTGTTATTCATTATTATTGATAAAAAACACGGCTGTAAAACATACGCAAAAAACGTCTTCGGAAATTTCGTAAAATGAATTCCCGGACTTTGCACAGGAATAAACGTGTTTAATTTTACAATTTTATTACGTGTTGCGTCGTTGTCGCTCCATCACTGCCAGTGTTCCGTTCCGTTTAGGCTTACAACGTTACTTGTCAATTTCGACATTTCGACACCTGAGAGCAATTTATATTTTTTTTAACCAAAAAGAAAATTTCATATTAAATTTTCAAAAATTGAACCGACTGAAATAGCCTTTGAATGCACAAAAACGTTCTCTGGTTTATCTCAAAAGTACCCACATTGTCGTTTCCCCAAACTTTATGTCGCACAAATACAATATAGGATCACACATAAAATCAAAGACTTTTAAAAGTATATCATTTTTTTAAATTAAAGTTCTGTCATTGGATTCATGAGAATATGCCCGACCATTGAAGTCAGGCCTTTACAAGATAATGTTTCAATTTGGATAAATTCTATATTTGGTGAGCAATTTATTATTTTTACAGAAGCATTAGAGTTTATATGGGATAAACCCTCTCTTTAAACCTTCCAAGCAAGGCCTTATAACAAGGATGATTAAGCAGCATGACACGACCCACATTATTCAAAGTACAGATAAGAAGTGAGCCGATTAACAAACAACACAGAATTTGTCAAGAAAATTCTTAATACTATACCTAAGAATTTTGCGTATCATACATAAACTTAATATGTGAATGTTAAGATTTTGTAGTTGGATTGCAGCGATTCCCAAAAAAAATGTAAGCTGTTTGTTTTGGTTCAGAGGTGTTACATGTTTTTTATTTCTGAAACACGTATTTCTATTTCATTTAACAATTTTTTTTAATAATAATCAATTGCATGAGTAGAAAACGCCCTTAAATTTATAAAATGCTTTACAACTACTTACTATTAAAATACTTTTTTTAAGGGAGTCCTCTGTTTACTCCACCTGTCGTAGTCAATTGCTACGTAAATGCTACGGCGTAGCATTAACCGTACGGAAGGAATGTACTTACGTCATCCTATATCAATATTTGTAAGGGATTCAACCACTTTAAATTAAATAAGCACTGTGCTCGCAATACTGTGCAATACTGCTATTGTATGAAGGTATAATATTGTAGTGCTTTTGTAGTAGCATTGTGTGTCTGGACTATTAATTCCCGTAGTTGAAGCCGCGTTGTCAAATGCAGCCGTGCGCTTGCCCGTCTCAAGTGCTTGCAAGTGCTACAGTACGTCAAGGCTTTATATGAACGTGTGCGAGGGCGCTGCACGTAGGAGAAACTTCTTTTTGTCGTGTGGGTTTCGAGTCAAACAACCCGATGAACCCTGGTGTAGAGTTCTTAATAGTAGGCCTCTGACATGCTTTGTGTAACGATCACTATCAATGACAGCGACCGGGACCGACGGCTTAAGGTGACCACCGAAGCACGACATCTTTATTTCAGACCATCAAGTGATTCAGCCTGCATTGTCCTAACCAAACTGGGGCAAATCTCACAAAGTGATAAATTGAAAGATATCAACTTTGAGTTCCCTGGAAATCGAACCCAGGACCTCCGGGTCGGGAACCCTTGGCTTAGACCACTAGGCAGTTAGGAGAAACTCAAAAATGGCGTTAGCTGCCATGTTGGCGGCGTTGGTTCCTTTTTTCACCACGGTCATTTAGAGCCTTGATGATTTGCAAGTTTTATGTGTATCCATGGGTAATATTAGAGCTACAATTTGCACTGGTCTTGCTTGTCCAATATTATGTATTTTAGCATATTTGTACGAGTACTTAACATACCAACGTAACGCCTTTATTTATATAAGGTTAGGTAGTGTGGTGACAGCCTAAAGGAGGATCTTCAATTTTAATTTGCGAAAAGTTGGATCCTAGGCGTGAGATTCAATTTCATCCAATCACGGTATCGCATTCAATTACAACTGTCAACAATGCGATATTGTGATTGACTTGGATCGGCTAAAGAAAACATGAAAACGAGCAGCCCTCTGCTTAGCTGAAATCAGAACATTCAAACAACGATAGATCTTTTAGAAATGAGTGTGTTTCTGTAGTGATAGTATTTAAGTTACCTAGTTGATCACCTTAACAGACTTTATACAGTAAGCTATCCTGATGTATTCTTTGATTTTATCGTTCTTAGTTCACAACCAATGAGTTCACAATCTGCATAATCTAGAAACGAAGGATCTCAAGGAAATGATATGGTGTAAAAAAAATATCAGTTAGCTACAGTCAAATTCAAACGAATCCCAAAATTGGATATTTGACTTTTGTATGTATACAAACGTGAAGAGGGGCAAAGTTCCTATCCTACATATTTCACTATCACAACTTATAGAGCCTTATGTCCCATGAATGTCAAATGAAGCACCTAAAGTTTTCGGGGGGAAAGTTACTCTGTTTGAAACGTGATAAAGTGGGTGAGGGAATCCTCGGAATATTTTTGTGAGCTCCTTTTATCCGTCTACTAAATGGTGTCGTCGGATGATACATTTTATTTTGTAAGAAAAAGAAGGGTATTGTTTTACAATAGAAAACTCTACTTTGTACTTGTGTGACAATTATTATTCGAGACGAGGATACGCTACTTCTCCCATTCTCTTGCCAGTCGCCAGCTTGAAGCTCATAAAGCCATAATAAATAAGCATCTTGCCAGCAATAGGTACTTACCGGGAGATGTAGCGAAAGCGATACGGTTTATTTCTCTTGTAAGAAAAAATAAGATTCAATTTCTGTTTTTAATTCTATTTACTTAAAAGTCAGGTCAAAAAACAACCTAAAAATGTTCCAGTCAAGACGCGGAGTCATCAAATTTTGCAGACTGTTAGAGAATCCATCCTGCTATGTTTAGGACATTCGTCACAAAAAAGGGAAAATGATTACCGTTGTAAATTGAGTATGTCCTCCATTGAAATATTGGAATCGAACTAACAACCTCAACAAATTCACACCAATAAACCACAGAAAGAAGAAAATAAATCATGAGAATACATTAAATTAAATTCAGTTTATCTGAAATTTACAAATCAGTTTTGCCTTTAACCGACTCTGTTTAACTTTTCCTCTGAAGTTATGAAAGAGGTTTAGCTTTATTTCATTAATAGGTAAGTTTTCAGTAGACTTACCTATAACACTAAAGGAAGCATCAAGAAATTGTTTTAATTATGATTGATCACCTCAAAGCGTCTTCATTACTCATTCTATCTTCATTTTGAACAAGCTTATGTTGCTGACGTATTATTACTAGGATTCAGTTCAGCATTGAATATTTATCATCCCTGTCATTTTGTTCATGAATAATCATTAGTTATCCGCTTATTTTACATATTACATAACATTAAACAAGGAAGCGGCTTTGTATAATAATAATATGATCTTCGTACATTATCACAATGTGTCTATGATCCATAGACATATAGTTTGAGGCAATTAACTTGACTTAAAATGACATAGCCAAGCATTAAAAAATTCGGCCTGAAATGTGAATGATTGGCGAAGTTTCATAATTTTTTTGAAGAAAATTGCCCATTAGTATGTCTATATAACTTTTTAGTATGATTGAACCGAATCTATTTATAACAGTCAGTCAGTATTCAGTCGATGACACGAGCGTTAATACGTAATATTAAAAATAATATTAAGAGAAAAAGTGCGGTACGTAGCGTAGTTATAAACGCTCGTGTCATCGAGCGTAGGTATTCTCTTTAATGGTGATTGAAAACTAAAGATATTCAGCGAAACTTTGCAACAGCCGAGGGTGATCTAAATCTGATACTGAAATTGCAAAAAATAAAAACATTCATAGATTTTTCCATAGGATTCGCGCCGAGTGTGGTTTCATCGAGCCGTTATTCATGACTCCCCATTTTTAGGGTTCCGTACCAAAAAGGTGCTGACAAGATCTTATTTCTTCAATGAATATTGTGTATTCGAACATGAGAGATTGGTTTGGAAAAATCGGGCACTCAGCGGTTTTTATGGGATTTTGCTGGCGACGTTGAACTAAACTGGATTTTTATGGCGTTTTTTGCTCGATCTTCACAATGATAACACTTGAAATAAACACAGAGTATCATGCCAAATCTTGCACAACGGTACGGAACCCTTCACGCACGAGTCCGACACGAATTTGGCTAGTTTTTTTTCCAGCCAAGCCTTCGATATTGTGTATTCGAACGTGAGGGATTGGTTTGGAAAAATCGGGCACTCAGCGGTTTTTATGGGATTTTGCTGGCGACGCTGAACAAAGGAAATCTTTCAGGATTTAAACAGGGTATGAAATGCATCCTTTGTATGGACCAAAATAAAGTACCTTTACATCAATGCATAAATGGTTTTTATAAACGCAGAATATAACAGGCTATACTTTTATTTTCGGACTGTAAAGGACAACTTTAGGGGTTTTAAATAACGTCACAAAATTTGCCGGTCCTTTCGCATAATTCTGCTAGTTGACGCTTTGCCTACAACTTAGGGATTATAGGCATTTGTTTTATATGATAAACAAGTAATATTTAAAGTTGAATGCTTATTGTAAGGATAAACTATTTCTGTTATTGTTATGGTAATAAATTGTCTTAGTAAGCAGTTTTACATAAATTGCATACAACATTTTTTTTTTTCATGTTCTTGAATTGTATGATTTCAGACAATTATAAAGGTAATACTCGTACTTTTTTGCTATACTTTTCCTAATTATAGGAGAAGTAACACCGGCCAAATGTTCGGCGCGAATAATAATGTGCTCTCAATACTGTACAGCAGGTCCTCCCGAAAGTTCAGCGCCGAATGTTCGGCAAGTGTGTTGAAACGCTTAATTTTTAAAATCATATAAGATTTCTGTTTTTTGGACGAATAACATGTTAAGTCTACAAGTTAAAAACGGTGAAAGATGAAACAACCTAAATGGCCTTTTTATGGAAAAAAGTTAATGGCCTTTTAGTTTTTCTAGGTTGCGCACGCTCCAAGTAAAAAGGTACGAATTAATCTTTTTCCCGATGAGATTGGATAGGAAATCCTCGTATTACTCCAATTACAGATAGTTCAGCAGATGCATTAGCATTCTGCATTACTTTTGGAATAGGTGTTTTATTTTGCTCAAACGGCCATACATTTGTGTGTTTCGAGCACTCGTCTTGGACCCAAAAATAAGGATGGAAATTAACAAAAAATCACGTTATCATAAATTTTGTGTTTTAAAAAACTAATAATACCTGAATTTTTAGTCGACTGCTGAGTAAAAAAAAACTTAGACTAAACCTCACATCAGGAAATCCGTTCAACGTTTCCATAAAAAAATATTCTCTACCAAGCGTTTCATATTTACCCATATTTCTTACACGTCGTAAAACTCCGCCAGGTTCAGAAGGCAATTTTCATTTATGGTGTGATCTCTCCCAAGCGTGTAGACTGGCTGAAGGGCTGAAGCTGAAGCATCTTCATTGTTAATAGAAACATCGAGGTTGAACCATCTATATTACGCTTTGAAGTCAGCTGTATAATTGATTTTCTACCTCGACGACCTCCTATCCCATTTTCTTGGGGAGACGATATCTTCTTAAGGAATTTTCTTTACATTGCACCTAGTGGAATTGCGAGGTTTAAAAGGTGTGAAATGAAAGATGATAATGCTTTATGAAAAACCTCTAACGTCTCACCGATCGTTGAGGTTTTCAATGTAAAAGTAGATGTAATTTTTGATGGGAACTTTGAAGTACAATGACAGTCATATAGATAAGTAGCTTTAATTGTTTTTTTCTTATTTAAATCTATGTAATGATAATTCCGAATAAATATAATGTTGCTTGTTATACTTTTCAGAATATTATTTATGAAATTAAAAATTTATTAATTCACTGGTTAAATAAAGGCCAATAATATTCGTATAATTAGTTTATTAATTATCATATTTTATATAGTTTTACAGTCATTACAACATAGTCTTCTGTTTACAGATGAAAAACGTGTAATTCAACAAAAATGTGCAACAACATATAAAATATCTTAAAGTTAAAGTAATGATAGACTATAGTATCGGCTTCGCCGTATAAGATTTATCTATTTTATGCCTAAACAAGAAAATCTACTCCTTAAATATAGAACAAGTACATTGTCCTAAACTGTACAATTTTGTAATAAAATACGTTAAGTATACACTTAGTATTATAACTTTTATCAATACGAATCCTTGCATTATATTTACTTGAAAACTTACAATACAGTCATGAAACTTTTGTACAATAAGAAAATATTTTACGTAAAACAATAATAAAGTTAGTACTAAAATACGTTTGGCAGATTATAACTTTATTCACAATATGAATATGAGAAAACATTTTATATAAATCTTAAATTCAACAAAATAACATAGTTACTTCATTAAAAGTTCAACAACTTGTTTGAGATCAAGAATGAAAAATAAAATGTAAAAATTTAATTCAATACTTAAAACAAATTAGGATTTTCAGCTATAATACCAAGTACAATTTCATGGTCAAAGTCCTTATAAATATTAAAAATTCTTACGTAACATTATAGAATAATTGCAATTTATTGTTCGAGAAATATAATTTTTCTGTCAAATTATTCAGTTTTTGGAACAGCCAAATTATTAATATCACTTTTAAGAATGTTTTTTTTTTTATTCATCGAAAAAATGCACGATAGCTTCAGTAATTTGAATTCTGTAAAAGAGTCTCAATTGATTTAGAATAAACTTTTAGAATTTCAATTTCGTATTTTTAAATTCAAAATGAAATTTTTAAACGGTTCCAATTCAAAATGAGTTACAAATCAAAAATTTTATTAATATCTACTGAGCATTTCAAGTAAAAAATAGTATCAACGCTATAACTGAAATTAGAGTAAGGTTCTGTGGCTGCCAGAACAAGGTGCCTTTATTCCATGTATCGTGGTGGACAGCTGCTTGGTTCTCACCTGTTTCGAAGAAAATTCACGATTAGATACAAAAATTACAAGGCAACAACACAAATTACAAGGCAACAACACAAATTACAGGGCAACAACACATAATTTGTCAACGCAAAAGGGACAATTTTTAAATTTAAAATAGAAAGTTGACTTAAGAAAGTGATTGATTTCGACTATAAAAACGTAGAATGTACGTACAAACGACCTCTTTAAAGATAAAACAAAAATCACCGGATTTTTTATTTTAATTCTGGTGAAAGGATGACAATCTGTCACTGAAGGTAACAGGATTAACTTGTAATGTTCTGTGTGCAAGCTAAGATTTTGTTGCTCCTTCTCCATGCCTAGCATGATTGTATAAGACCACACAAATTAATTAAATCCATTTTCATTTTTTAACATTATTTATTATGATTTCACTTTTATGGGTTCCTATTCTAGTGTAGACTTTTTTCTATTAACTTACAGACAAGAGTCATTAGCAAAGTACATACTTTGAAATTTGAGTGAATTTTACGAAGCCGTAATTAGATTTAATTGGTTGATTAATTAACGCTGTAATTGGAGATGTTTGGTTGGTATTTTAAATAGACCGTTAACGATAATGACAGCTACGTGATATTAATTATGATAATAATTCGTTTCCTCTTTGATGCTTATTCAAATTACACGTTCAATACGATATCAAAGATTATGATACCTAAATATAATATTATTTTAGATATTATCTAAAGGTGTCATAGAAAGTTTATCTAAGAAGTGATGTACAACATTTTTAAGAGGATAGTAGAACGTCAACGCAACGTTACACACAAGAAGACGATTTTCAAAAGTTTTACATACGTTAACGTATTATACGTACTTGTAAGTTGCAAATTCACTTTTAATGGTATTATTTTTCTATGTGGATTCAAGTATTTTCTATCTGGATTCAAATTTTCTTCTTGTATAGGCTGTTTTTATGATAACAATATCCTTATAAACCTTTTTGCCACTTAGATCCATAAGTTGTTTTTCTTTCATCAAAATATTTGCGAATAGCCGTAGATTAATAAGGGTTTCGTGCAGCTTCTACTAAAATTACACGTAAAATTCACGAACAATCCTAAGTCAATGTTTGCAGGCGTCTGAATACACGCATAAAATAAATTAAACACCCATTTGTACTTTTATTATTAAGGGCTAATAAGTTGGTGTATGTACGCCTGTTTTACCTGTGTTAAATAGCAGATCACTAATTCGCCGCTCAGGAATGTCTGTAGTAGCTCTGTTGGTTTAGAGCGTTGGGACGGTTTTCCAAAGACGCAGGTAAAAAAAAATGTCTTTTGTGTAGTAAAATGACAAACATACCAATCAACACGTGAACGTTGACAGTAACCTGTGAGTGGTTCTGTAGAAGGCAGGTATACGTGCCGCTGTCATTCTGCGACGCTGACGACACGCTGATGGAGGAGCTAAAAGGAAAAGTTTCAGTGAGAAGTTGCTGTCAATTCGGCTGTAGACACAACTTAATTTATTTTAGTTTGGTCCTTTCACGTTTAATCTTTATCGAAATTCTAAAAATGACTTAAAATTTAAAATTAGTTTTGTGCGAATATTAATAAGTTTTCTCCATGCTAGTTGAAGTCACTGATATTGCAATAGCCTCTTAGCTATTAGAGTAAAGGACACAAAACTAATTTTAAATTTTAAGTTTATTTTTTAGAATTTCGATAAAGAATACTAACAACAATTTCTTAATCAAACTTTCACTTAATCGATCAATTCAAGTACTAAAGTTTATATTTACTTATAGGTATGTTTTTGAGTTGAGTATATTTTTGTGTTGATTAAGTTGGTCCTTGTTATTAACAGTATTTAAAAAAATATTTTATTCTAAAATTAGCAATGAAAAGTGCTACTCCAGTTTTTTTCTACTTTGTAGATAACATCTTAAAAGCTTGTACCTAGAAAACTCAGCATTAGAAAAAGCATCTGAAAGAAGTTTAATCAAGATGCAACTTTCTAGTTCTATTAGAAGTCTTCGCTTAGCTGAGACATCAAGATGGGAGAGGGGAATGAGATACGTTTTAAAACCGTATTTAGTTAGATTGCTTTGAGGATAAACTTGTTCTAGATAAATGGAAAAACGTAATAAATTTTTAAAATACCTCATATTCCTCCAAGTGACATTGTCAGTAAATGGTTGTCCATTCTTCTTCCAATGGAGGCCATATACATTGTTGACAATAGCCGGAGAAGTCGGAGCCGCCGTTGTCTTCAAAGTTGTAGCTACAGTAGGCTTCTTAGTGGTAGTGCTTATACTAACAGTTGAAGTTAATGTGGTAGTTTCTACACTCCAACTCTTGTTCAACATTACGTCTATTCTGTTGAACACTGTGCTCATTCTTGTTGTCATTTCAGTTGTTGTTGTTGTAGAAGGAGTTGTTGAAGTGGGAGATGAAGTTGTTGTTGAAACTCTCCTTGGGACTGAACTCAGGTACTCGTCTGATATGATGCAAGACAGTTTTATTGAACTGCCAGCTTTATAAAATAAATCTTTTATGCCTTGAGTTTGATCACCATTAAAATATATAAGTGGGGCTGCAACAAAAGAAACGGTTTTTTTAATGTTATATTAATGGCAACTAAGCATACGGCCCACCTAATGGTAAGCAGAACCGTAGCCTATAACACCTACTGCTATCCCACTAGATCCTAGTCACTCCTAGTGAAACAGCAGAGTGCGTTGCACACCGTGAGACCTAAGGTGGAATGTCTCTTGTGCCAGTAATTTCACTGGCTCTCTTGCCCTTCAGACCGAAACACTCGGGTTGGTATTCCCCCAGACGGGCTTTTCACAAAACCCTACCACCTTTATGTTACAATGAGGCGTCATATAGATAAACTGCTGGATAGAAATGACGGTTTGAATTAATAATGAACCTTGGAAATTTTAGTGTCAACAGCGTCCTAGTTTCAAAAGTCCCTTTCATAGAGTTTGACGGTAAATGAGTTTGGCGAAACCAGTATTTGTTTGGAATAATTCATGAACTCGTTATAGTTAAACCTTCTGTTGGATTCTGGAAGTTATTTATACAACGTGACGAAATACCGCCAAAATTCTTGGGTGTCCAATTATGCTTTCAGAACTTTTTACGAGTCTGGTAAAAATATAACTTTATTTTCCTGGCCGACCATTTTGAAAGCAGACATTTTATTAATCAAATATTACTCTCAATACAAGCCCGATGGTGTACTTAGTGATGAAATTTAAATCAGCTATATTTTGGAAACACTGAATCATATTAATATATCCAGTAAGAGTACTGGTGTGTAGCGACAAATCTTGATGAGATCTTTCATTCGAATAACAAATATCAAACTAAAAACAATTTCGAGTTCGAGTTTCCAAGATATAACTGTCACCGTAAAATTGTAACAACTGTTAGTTTACAAACTTACTCGTCAGTTTATAAACTATCTGTAGGTGACGTTAGGTTAGATTATAAATTTCCTAAGATAGATTATAATCTAACGGTTAATGCAATTTTACGATGACATAACCATTTTTTGTTCGACAGTTATCATCCGAAATGTAAATCTCGACATATTATTATATAAAACAGGTCAGTTTTGGGTGTAATTTGTAATTGTATTGTACATGTACCTAATTACACTTGTAGATGCATAATTACTTGTAATTAACATATCATTTATTATAATTATGTGTAATTCAGTTATAAATACGTGAAATTTCTTGTAATAGGCGTAATTTTCCACAATATTTTACTTGTTGTGTGTTTGTGTAGTATTGTACCTGCCTTAGTGTATTGTAAATATACCTACTGATCTGCTATGTGTTAATGATGTTTTGTTTTGTTTTGTTTTTGTTTATTAAATGAGTGTCTTTGACTCGATTAATCACATTTACCTTTCAATTTGAATGGAAACGGACTCGACTTGATACTTACGTAATACAGTTAAATTAGCAAATATCGTCCTCGGCGGGTGAGTAGATATTTGACACATGTAGAGGCCAGTGTCCGACCATTGCAGTGGATTGATACTCAGTCTCCAATTATTTGGGTATTGGTACTTCACTGATACTCGGCTATCACCTGTGTACGTTGCAGGACCAACTGTGAGGAGTTGGGCATTGTCTGTTGTGTTTCTTAGCCACATCACCTACGAAACAGAAGCAAAATGTAAATAGAATACTACAATTTGTTGCCCAAACTTTAGGGCGTGAAACTACCCATGAAACTTTCCCCAAGGAACATAGAAATATAAAAATAAACTATCTTACACCCAGTATAAAGAGTGTCTACAATCTTCAATCATGGTTCTTAAAAATTATGTTTGATGTCAAAAAATATTACTATAAGTCCTAAATATTATTTGAAATTTATAAAAAACAAAATCAAATAGGAATCACTTCTTTGATGAGGTCTGGGGTTAAGTAAAACGAACGTATTATTTCAACTAAATACATTTTACTCTTGTAAAATTGGATATTGCAATAAAAATACTGTTTTATGTATAAGGGTAAAAATGTAATTAGTGGAAATAGCGCTTATCTAAGGCAAAAACGCTAGACAAAAAGAGTAAAACCTCTTCTTAAGAATTTAATGAGCGAAATTCTTCGCACACTTTATGATCAGCTCGAGACCCAAGTTCAGGAAACTGCACTAACCTTCCGGGCTTTTAAATCCTCTCCCCTTCCTTTAACGACTATAGAATGTTGCCAGACCGGGGCCGAATGCTACTTAAAAATACATTAGAGGTATTTACCGTTTTATCTTTCAGCATCGAGACCCTGCAGTGGAGGAGAGCCTCTGAGCCCACGTGGGCTGTGATGACGGACAGCTTTTCTTCCTCGAAGTATGGCCCCCAGTGGTGCTCGTGGTGATGGTAGCCCTGGTATGGGACATACTGGCGCGACTCTTCTACCTTACCTGATAAACGAAATTTTCTTTTAGAGTATTGTACTACCGATTTGGTTTTTATTATTTTAAATGCTTTTTTTATTGACCCTCTATTGAGTTTTCACACAAATTCGTAGGAGATTTTAAAATGAAAATGCCCGCACCATTATTTTGTAAAATAGTGCAATCTGGTACAAAATGAAATGTTGAATAATTTGATTGGGTATGAAATTCTCAATTTTATTATAAGGAATATTTGTACAATATTGTTTTACCAGTTTATTGTTGCGCAGAGATTTATTCAAAATCGTTTTGTTACTTTTATTCTCAAAGAAAAAAACACGACATCATTATATGTATTTATTCCGGGTACTCAAACCAACATCATTTAAATTTCTTTACGAAAGAAAAATGGCGGATCAACTTGCCTTACGTAGATTCACATGAAAGAATAACATTTTTATTTATTCTACTTCGTTCCTCATCAAAATGCAGTATTCTAAACTCTGACTATAGAAAAGTAGAGGACTCGGCATACCTACGAAAAAAACGTGCATACCTACACTGGGTCTGGCACAAAAATGGCGTCTTGAAATAGTGCTGCGCATATTATAATATCGACAGTTGTATTGTATTGCACGGTATCTACTTATACTATGTGTTACAGAATGGACAATAAAAAAGTTAAGGTGTGTTCTGTCAATGAAACTCAACAACTTTCTTCTAATTTCAGCTGCCACCTTTTTAACTCGAAGATTCTAGCGATATTTCAGGACGTTCTACCGACATGTTATCGATAAATTGAAAATGCGGAACCGTAACTCTATTTACTATGATGAAGCATTTTCATAAAAAATCACTGATTATTCATAGGAAAACAGTAGATAATCTCAGAAAAGTAAGTGTATGTTCATAAACTTTCCCACAAATAACAACATCTTTGAAAATAAATCAAAAAACAAGATATTTTGAATGAATTCGATTACTTACCTATGCAACGTTATTTTTGGATGTTTTTTGTTTGCTTTCATGCGACAGCCTATCACACTGCACCTTCCCATAATAAAAACTGTTTTCTTCACGTTTTCTCACTTTAACAAACACTTATTTGTCAAAAATACACTCAATTTTCATAAAAAATCAAAATCACAACAGTGGCGATGACAACTGACGTACTTGTTGTTGACGGGAACAAAACATGGCGACCGGCTTCAGTGTTGCTATTTCTGGTACTGATAAAACAACTACTGTCCTTTTTTACGTACGATTATATTCATAAGATAAAAAGTGATGGCTATATTTTTATGAGTGATGATGTTTACACCAAGTCCTCTACTTTTCTATAGTCAGAGATTCTAAAGGATTTTTCTAGAAATTACTGACAGTAAAATTTACGATTTGGGGATGATAGGAGCTTTACTGAATGGGTCGTAGAATAAATTTTTACTTGGTTATGGAGATAAAATATTGTTTCATCTTTTGTACCTTCAATTCCATGAATATGAAACTTAAAGATTTACAAACATTAGAATAAAGAAAGAAGGTAATTCTTAGCCTAATGTTTATGCATTTGTAAAAAAAAAGTGAAATAAGTTTATAATGGCAAAAGAAGCAGGTAATAATAATTATCATACTGGATAACGCCATTACTTCACTGATAAGAGCCTAAAAAAACACTTCGTTAAAAGAAAGCTGCTTTTGAATAAGCATAATATAATATGGTATATTATGATATAATGAAATCCGTTTACCATTTAAAAAAATACCTTCCTCTAATATTTTTCTTGAGCTATATTCTTAGGAAGCCATTATCCTTCCGACGTTCATAACGCGATATTAAATAGGTAGAAGAGGGTTGTCAAAAACGAGCGAGGTAATGATGTATGTTCCAGGTAAACGCAGTATAGTGTGGTATTAGCAAAATATTACTTACCTACAATAAGAAAAAATATAAACGTAAATTATATTTTAATTTGTGTGTATGTTTTGACATAACAGGAACTGGCACATAAATCAAATATTTTTTACTAACAAAAACAGCTAACTTTAAAAAAATAATCTTCATGATGGTAAAAACCGTGTCAGAAACCGTTGCGTTTAGTAAGCCGATAAACAGACGGACGCGGATCAAAAATACAACGTATGTATGTATGGATATAACTTTATATGTCACGACTGCTGTTAGGCCATGCTTGTGGTTGGTGCATACAGACACGCGCACTTGCTACAGATACTATGCCGAGCTTACGCACATAAGTTATGTACTTGTAGGTAAATTTGAACACACACAAATATGGCTAAGCGGCAGACGCGAGGATAAAACATCAGTACTATTAGTATGACTCACCCTGTAACAAATGATCGGTCTTGTCAGTTCCCTCGCGCTTAATGTTCTCCCTGAGGTGCTTGGTGATGTTCTTGAATATCTCTCTGGACAGGGCGAGGCCATCCTTCTCATCACTTCGACGCCTCCGCACATTTGCATGATATTCCTCCGAGAATCGCAGTGGCTCTGTGGGCAATTTAATTTGATTATACCGGGTGTAAAGGACAGGACTAAGAAACTGAACAACTTCAACCAGGAAATTCTTTCAGGGGATTAAAAAATATTGACTTTTCCAATTTGTATGAAAAAGCAAAATAAATATTATTTAAAATGAAAAATAATTTAAATCCAGAAATGTCTGATATAATTTTAAAGAATCTTAACCTTTTAAATTCTACAAAAATAAGTATTTCGTCTATAATTATTTCTTTTCTCATTGAAAGTTAATTTTTTTCCAAGGTTAGGTATTTTTGCTACAGATTTATTTTCTGTAAAATATAAAAAAATTATAAGTTACTGTTAAGTAATTAACTGGTAATACTTAAAATAAGTGTAATCAAGTTTGATAAAAAGAAACATCATGCTCAGAAAAACCAATTAAGACTAAAATTGTTTTGAGATTTATTAGAAAAGTCGCAAACTTTTACAAATTAACTTAAAGATGAGTCGGCTTTGGCTAAGAAGCTTTTAGTCATTTGTTATGCTTCCATCAAATATCGTTATGTATATTTCTTGTTATCGAATCGCTTCAAGTTTTAATCCCGATTTGGAATTGAAAATCTTTCCCGGGATAAGACCAATCTGCGGCCCGCGGCACTGTTCAAGTTTTTCTTTGATATTATTACAAAATGATTTTCAATAAAGGTGACACTACTGTAAATTACCTAAATCAAGACAAGACCAAGGTTCAAAATGTCGTTTGACAGAACATAACAATCAGAATAATACTATAATAATATTATGATTGTTATGTTCTGTCAAATGACAATCATAATAATATTATAATAATATTATGATTGTTATGTTCTGTCAAATGACATTTTGAACCTTGGTCTTGTCTTGATTTAGGTAATTTACAGTAGTGTCACCTTTATTAAAAATCATTTTGTAATAATATCAAAGAAAAACTTGAACAGTGCCGCGGGCCAATCATAATAATATTATTATGATTGTTATGTTCTGTCAAACGACATTTTGAACCTTGGTCTTGTATGATTTTAGATATTCAGATGACATGCGGCCCAATTTCTACATGCCACCTTAATTTAAATTTACCTGTCACTTTCAGAATAAAAAGATTGAAAAAAGACAGAAGAATTATTCTCTAAGGTTTTCGACGTTTTCGATGATAATCTATTACTATATATTTTGCGCATTATTTGTCTAAAATACAGCGGAAATGTGCAAATGCGCGTCAAAATCTTGCGGAAAAAGCGTAAAACCATAGAGTATAAATCTCATGTCCTTTTCAAATATTATTATTTTAGAAGTGACAGTCGATTATAATTTTAGGTTTAGCCGGTGGCATCTAGTATTAAACCAACGATCAAACATTTGGCGAGTCGCATAAGGCAGGTGGTAGAGCGATGGAACGGTATTTCGAAGAAGTAGCTTCAATTTCTGCCCGCGTCAAAATATTTTGTTCTGTTAAAACGTGGTGTTTGTTGTGTTCGCCAGCCTCTAATCGTCCTTTGACATAAGAATACTTTATTCTTGTAATAAGTAAACAAACTTTCAGCAGAAATAAAATAAATGCCTAACTCATTTATTTTAATTCATAATAAGATGATTAAGTAGTCGCATATGCTTAAGGGATTACACTTGTTTGAATAAAACCCTTTTGTTTATTAATTAAAGGAGATCAGTTATTTCAAAGGGCTTTATTTTACACCGAACTTTATATGGAAACCTTTTTTAATCCCAACTTTGTGTGGAAAAGATAAACACACTAAACAGGATCGTGATCGATTGAGGTACCGACGACCTATTTTTTGGTCCATTAAATACCCAATTCTTTAAAGGTAAGGTGTCCTTGGACAGGTCTAAGGAGGCAGTGACAGGTAAGATGCCTAAATTGTTGCCTAAAATAAAGCTAAAAATTTACCGTAAAAAGGCAAGTGAGTGTGAATTTTTACCTTTTTTAGGAATTATTAATTTGTACTGGGTAAAATTATTAAAATAACTTACTTTATTACAGGTTGTAGAGTAATTATTATAAATACTATTTTTGTGTTAGATTGTGTTAGATTCCAGTTGTAGGTATTTCTGTCTACAATGAATAGGCAAGCTTATTAAAAAATTAAGAGTATAAAAGGATATAATGACAAAGAATATAAGTAATACATAATTTTCCCATAAGTATCTATGAACAAACGTGATTGATAGATTTATTTATCTTGTTTATTCGACACACGGGTGACTATTCGGGTCAAATTACAATAGAAACTCATACCTCATTCTTACCGATAACCAAGCAAATGAACATTAAAACACTAATTGGTAGTTCAAAAATGATCTATTAGACCTAATTCTAATGTGGAAGCAATAGTTACGCACTAAGTATTCGAATTTTTAACAATGGAGTAAATATTATCGTTGAACACCTAAAATATTTTATTCATATATTTGCGGGCTCAAAACGTGCCCATTCTTATATTTCTAATGTGTTTTGAATGACTTCTTTCCGTCTCAAAATATCTCAAAAATATTATACGTGGATGGATAGCTTACACTTTTAAGCCATTGGATTACCAAATCCATCTAACTTGTAATCTGTCTCAGAAAAACATTACTTATTTATGTTGTTGTGACCTCCGAAGTTTCATTTTGTATTTAGATGGTATTGAGAGGATTTGTGTTTAAATTAATGAATGAAATACGCTGAGGTGTGACTTAGGAAATGAAACTTAAAACCATTCATTTAAAATATAAATGGCAGCCCGACAATTTGGTACATACATACAATACATAATATATAAAATCAAGCCTTTATCCCTAATGGGGTAAGCTGAGCAAAATCGACTTGTTCTGCCACGTCTGACAAGTTTTAAGGATTATTATTATTACAGATGATTACGTATATTGCTATAGTGACGGGTTGTCAGCCCATAGCCTAATTGTAATACACGAAACCCTCGAATCCCTTAGCTGGTTTTTACAGCATGCCCGGGAGGAGATGCAGCTGGCACATTCTATGTTTTTCTATCACTCCCAGTCCAGCGTGGAAGTATCCCAGTATAAGCTGACCGGCGATAGTTTGTTCTTGACTCCAGTCTAAATTACTAAAAACCGAGATATAATATAATAATACTCTATGAATGATAGAGCCAGCTCAGCCTGTACCCTTGAAGGCCCTAAATAATTAGTATTCTTACGTACCTTCTGGTATAAGTGTGTGAGAATACTAATTTGTCCCTACCTCAGATTATGTTCTTATAAAGGTAAATAGTGCATTATTGTAATGTTACTTTGTAATGTGTTATTTTTGTGATTCCATTTCATTTATTTAGCAAGCCTACAGTAACTAAAATAAGTACTAGTTAAGTCCCATGAAAAAAATATTTAAAAGTCTCTAGAAATGAAATATTTTTTGTATGTAATCAACTCGCAGTTAACAGCATAGTCATACATCACAACACAACTAGCACAAAGACTGCTGCACCAAAATATCTCTCAGCCCATAAATTCTGCCAACCAAAATAGTTCAAAGATAAACACCCCGCTTATGTTAATAGCTAAATCCCATGCTTAGCAACTAGTCATACATTGTGATGCATAATATATTCAAATTATTAATCTAATGTTGATCCTGGCACGGAACTGGAATGCTTTATGGGTTCCACTGACTAAACTTGACGGTTCAATCCATTTAGTATTTGAAAGAGAGGCAACTGCATGTTATAAGTTTTATTATATTTTTTATTATGTACAAGCACTTAGTCCGCATTAGCGGAATAACAACTATGTACAGATGATAGTACAGGATCCTTTGTTGAGCGTAAAGTTACACATCGAACCTTGGTGGAGTAAGCAGAGCATCAACTACCTAATGAAAGACATAATGAAATCCCGGTACTTTTAAACAGGTATAAAATTACATGACAAAGCAGCTGCAGCAGCTGAGCTTACATTTATATAAACTAGCCTTACATTTCGATGCATATACATAATAATATATTCAACTTAATAATCCAGTGTTGATCCTGGCACGGAACTGGAATGCTTTATGAGCTTCAGTGATTTAATTAGACAGTTTACTGGAACGCGCTCTATTTGACGGTTCCATGTATTTATTTTAATAATAATAGATTATGCAGCGATATTTTTCATTCCCCAAATAAATTTAGAGGGCTTGTTAAGACCATGAAACCGAACAACATTCTCTATGGAACATAAATAATTAATTTGGTGCTCCCATACAAAATTACTCGAGCAGCTGACTTCTTTTGTATGGAAATCCATTTTTTTTTTCGTTTTTCAACGTATGTTTCATAAAGAATGTTGTTCAGTTTCATTTTAACTGACTGGAACAAAATTTCAAAAATCCGAGATGAGTTACTATGTTGCTGCAAAATAAAGGACAACTTGCAGAAATAAATCATGGCTGCGCGCAACAAGCAAGATTAAGAACAGAATTTACAAAAGACATAATTTTATTTAGCGAGGACTAGTCTTGTGCTGAAACTAGGTAAAAGGCCCGGTAGGTAAGTATATAATTAAGTTTACTTCACACTCCCGAGCTTGCATTAAACAGAAGATCTTTGACTTAAAAGGTACCAATGACTAAAAAATATTTTATTGTTTTTATAATGAGTTTTACATATAAACGTAATTCAAATATTTACAAACGCTGCCAGGTCGTGATGTAAAATGATTATTAAGCCATGTAATTTTTAAAATTTATTAACATCAATCCTTAGGTATATCCCTCAAGGGATCTCGGAGGTCGACCTAAAGGTTTTTTATTATTTCTAAAGAAAAAAAATCTAACTCCTCTTTAAATAGTATCATTTAAATTATTGTCAAAATCAAACTTCTAGTATAATAGCTATGTGTACTCAAATGACTAAATTCCATAGCTTTCTGGAATGTTCCCTTCCTAACGCCATAATGCGTTTCAACCTCACATTATGTACCTAGTTATAGGAAGCCAAAGCCACTGGGTAAATTGAATCCTTATTGAGATGAGCAATTTAGATAATTAGTCTTGAGTGGAGGTGCATGCTAAGTACAGGAAATGTTATGTAAGTTACCTGTCATCATAGGTAAGTTTATAAATAACTATGTAATTATTCTTTAGTCATAAAATGAATACAATATTAAGAAAAAAGAAAAAGCAACTATGTTTGTTTAACCGCTGAAGAAATTAATCTGTCTCAAAAAAAAATTGAGTTAAAACTTGATTTATCTTCTTTTGATTGACAGTCTGTTTGAGAGATGTTGGCTGAAGCAAAAATAGTGTTATGAAAGTTTGACTAGGACCTTCCTTGAGATTGTGGTAGATACTGAATTTCGCATTTTGTGGAAAAAATTGAGGGGATCTTGACAAGCGCAAAAATACATAATACGGTCTCATCATAATCATTGTAGAGACAAAGACGTACCTAGTAATTGATGTACAAATGATATATAAGTTCTGAATGCACAGTCAGCAAAGAAGATATGAAAATGATAGAAATCGGACTATGTTTACGGGGTGGAAACCGTTATCGCTTTTTGCTTTTTGTATGGAAAGTTGCATCTTCACACTCCGCTTAAAATCCATAGATAAATTCCTGAAATAATTTCATCCATTACGAGCGGCCGTGTACAGCAATCGCTTTAGCTGACTGTACGTACATGCGCTCATGCAAATACGTACCAGATTCAGTATGAATGCAGCATAACGCTAGACACACAAAGTAGAGGCTGCCACCCTGCATATTAGAGCGCACATCACAGCAGTTGACGCATCACGCACGCCATTCACCTGTTGACAAGGAGACAAGATTGTTCATACATATACAAACACGCCTTAAACCTAACGCGTCAGGCATAGCATTAAGGGCAGCCAATTCAGACTTCGCCTTTCGGAAAAAGCAAAATACGCAGAGAAATCTTCATTCAAAAAATCTGAAAAAACATGACTTCAACTATGAACATATTACCAACACAAATGTGTGATTGAAAATGAGATGTTGTTTATTTCTGTTAATGAAAATTGCGTTCAAAGTAGGGTCGAAATCGTCAATTTTCTTTTACAAAAAATGGTTTTATGTAAGAAATACTTAATATTTTTTTGTAAAACTCACATGTTTAAATTGGCATATTAATGAAGAATTCAAATGTGAGGTAGATTTTTTTTAAAAAATAATCTGTATTTTTACCAATTTCTTTTGCGTATTATATAACAATTACGCTCACGCGCGGCCTGCCAGTGGCTCGCGGGCCGTTGTCGAGGTAAGACCTGTGCCGCTTTTTGTCAAAAAAATCTTTCCCGTTCATCATCGCTTGCGTCATGACGTAGCATCTGAAATACCTAAACTTCTCGAATAGCCTGCCCTTAACAATTTAGTTTGGATTCCACTGGTGACCAACCGACTTGCATCAGCTCGGCCTGGAAGGTATTTTACAATGCGGTAAAAGAAATTGATATTTTTAATCAGGAATGACAGAGAACTTAGCATATACGGCTTTGCTGTGTACAGTTTCGTAAGGCTGTCGAGACGTCACGAGCGACATGTCAAATTGTAAACATTGTGAGCTGTCATTTCCTTAAGATCGCATGCCGACGGAGCCGGCTCCGTACGGATCCGTTCAGAGCCGGACCGATGAAGCCAGCCGACCTGTGTGAATCCTAACCTAAACAAAGGTCGTTCCGCCACGTTTGACAAGTTTTGAGGGTTATTAAAGATATACCAGAAGAAGTGGCCGGCACATTCTATGTTATTTATTGTTCCCTGTCCAGCAATGGAGCAATTTTGATGGCACGTAAACATTGTCAGTCAAAGGTCCATATGTCTAAATAAAAAAAAACTCTGGCATACAAAGATTTCATTGTGACATTACTATCTTACTAATATTATACGTAAATGCGAAATTTTGGATGTGTTGAATATTCGATTGTTTGGGATGTTCGTTACTCAATCACACTTTAATCATTGGTCAGATAGGTATGAAACATGGCACACCATACATATACTAAGATTAGGTCCTGAAATGGAACATAATTATGCTACTTTCACCGCAGGAAAATCTTAATTTCCGCGGGAAAACTCATTTAACTCGGGTACAACCGCGGGAAAAAAGCTAGTCATGAATCAAATTACATTCAAGCGTACAATATACATTAGTTAACGTGTTATGAGGCTACGTGACTATACGAACTCACACCTATGAGGTAAATCTATTTTTCTTAGCGTGTCTCTACGGAAAACGAAGTATTGCAATATACTTATATTATAGCGGCCCAGAAATATGAGCTTTTATTGAGGATCGAATTGTATTGCGCTCCTCGAGGTCAACAACAAATAACTTTTTTTAATACACATACTGATATGATTAAGTACCTACATTTGATGTTTTTGTGTCTATGTAGAGTTGAGTATTATAAAAAAAAAACAGTTTTTAATGTTTCGTTCCATGATTCTTGGAAAAAGTTATTCAGTTTCATAAGTGGATAGAAAAAACATTTTAAATGAATGGAATGTGTAAAGTAAAAAAAAATCCTCTGAAATGAACTGTGAGTCAAATTAACATCGTTCATCGTTTTAAATTTGAATTGAAATTCCTTGGACTAACAACTCTATTGAAAGTTGCATTTTGAACCTTACTTTTATTAAATTCTTCGGATATTAAATTACGAGTACCTACTCATTTCTATAAAATTCAACGGAACGATAGTTTATTATCCTGAAAACGGTTTCTTATCATGGTAAAATACCTCATTCCCACGGGAAAACTCATTTAGCTGCAATTGATACCGCAAGGCGGAATGCTTGTGTTTTTGTAGTATAATAAAAGTATAGATTATAGAAGCTGTCTCAATATATTACATGTATACATGCCCCTTACATACAGATTTGTTTAAATGGAAGAAATTCGTGTGAGACTTATGGGATGATAATAAAATTGAAACAGAATAGAATCCTTTGTGCAGATTTGATTAATTAAAATACAAACGAGGATTTTGTACATGACTAATTTTGCCTTTACGAACAAAATGAGTCAGAACAAATGTTTTGGTACAATTTTGTTCGCAGTAATATTTAGGTTATTGATGACAGGCGCTTAAAAAATAAAACACAAACTGAGAAGTAAATCACATAGTTATACCTACTTCACCGTAAGAAACAAACACACGACCTCCGACTCGAGAACTCAAGTCTCAAACAATTAGACCACGGCAGTCAAGTTCTACCATACAAGATTAATCTGTGGGTGACTTGGCAAAGTAAGTTGAGCAATTATAAAATTGGTTCCCGAATCTTGGTAAAGTTTCCCCTAAACCTTACCCCCTCTTGACCTCTATCCAACCTGTACCCACTTACCCCTTGATAAATAATTTACCCCCTCATAATCACCAGCTAATGGAGTTTACCAACTTAGATTACTACCTAAGATTTAGATAAATATTTTAAAGCCCTGTAATTGGTTTGTGCGTGTTTGTGAATAAGAAATAGCTTTGGGTGAATAAGTACCTACTTGTTTGACAGTATTTTTTGTTTGGTTAAAAATTTAGGGTTTTTAGGGAATTTACCTTTTTCTCTATGTATTTGCCAACAACAAAAAAATCGCGAGTTCCCGGTAAACAAATCAAATTAGTGTAAATAATGGCGAGTGCTTAAAAAATAATATTGTAACGCAGTAATTATTTAAACCTTAAACTGCTTCTGTTTCATGAATATCCACAAATTATTTTCAGAGAAAACTTCATCCGTTTCTAGCGGCCTTGTGTACCTTATTCCTTGGCTGCGTGTACAATGCATCCTCAAGCAGCTTCGCACTGTGTCGCGTTGCATCACTTTCCGATTTGAACTATGTATGCAATCCAATGTATGATTCCACTTTATGAGCTTCAACCCTCTCCATCACTCTAGGTAACTATGCTTACACGCTTCCAGAATGTATTGAACGTTCTATGAACTTTATATCTTCCATTCGTCTGTACCGCAAATACCATATGTATGACAAGTATTTAATTAATGTTTACTTCTTCTGTCGAAGAAGAATGTTTACTGAATTTCTGACAAAAAAATCTAGACCAATTTTTCTTTGCAAAGATCACAATGGAATTCGTTATAACGAAGAAAATATCTATATTGGAAAAATATGAGATAATATTTATTTTCCATCCCTTGGGAACATTGTGTAATAATCAATCATCAAAGTATAATAACATTTATAATGTGTACCTTTTTGATCAAAATAGATATCTCATGTGTATACTTTATTACATTGTTTCAAATAAAACGAACTAATTTGTTGGTTACTAAAACAACAAACAAGATTACTCTATTATGTTTGTTCAATCCAATTCAATACTATTGTTTGAACAAATAGACATACAGTTTCGATTATAAATTGTTATATTGTTATTTTGTCATCAGAGGAGATAAACATTTGTTATTGTTATTAAATTATCTTCAGTGAATATTTATTTTATATTATGCTTCTAGGATGAAGAAAAGTATGATAATAATAAAGCTTCAAATACTTTAAATATTTTATTTCACTCCATCAGCATTTTATTATCCAAAAGCCAGTCTGTTCATTTATAATTTTAACCTTTAAGTTATTTCCAACTTGGATCGATACGCAATAAAGGTAGACCAAAAGAACGTGTACCCTATAAGCGATAGATACTGTTATGTTCTCTATCAAGATTTCAATCTTGGAGAATGGCTATTCCGATACTCTAGCAGGTAAACTATCATACCACACGATCACAGCAGGCCCTAGAGAGCACTAAATTGAAGCTTCTCAAAGTTTATCGGGTAACAATCTAACATTACCTATATATACATTACACTCTATGGACAGAGTTGGAGTGTTTACGAGAGACATTGTTGTTTTTTTTGGGATTAATATCTTGGTGAATATTTTGACAAAATATGATGTTATGTAGTTTCACTCAGAGTGGAGAAAAATTGTAGAGTCAAAAAACTCGTCTTATATTTGATACCTTATCTTTTACTCCATTAGCATAAGATCCATAACTTGACAAACTATTTACCATTGTGATTGAAACATGATTGAAAACATACCATAATATCTTGTCTTTTCAAGTTTTCATGTAGGTTTTTTGTAGGTAGACAGATTGAGAAAAGGTCACGATGGAGTTCACAATATTCTCTGTATACTATTCTACTGTATTGGATTACGTTAGAATGTTACATAAGTGCGAGCAACAACCCTTCTACAAACGGGCTTAATCAAGAGCTTGTACCTAAACCAATAAAAGAAATCATTTCGTCGTCCGCCAAGTTACGACTCACATGCCTGTTTTATGCCTAACCCGAGTTTTAACCCGACTGGTGTCAGTGTAAGGACATCATGGTGCTTTATTACCCACAACGTTTTAAAAAAATATTCTTTTCAAAACTCATTTTTTAAAGCAACGCTCATGTCTGTATGTAGATGATATTACGCTTTTAAAGAACGACTGTATCATAAATCTTGGGCTTCACATTTTTGTGTCTAAAAATGTTTACGAAATAAGATCTTTTACATGCTGAATTATTATCTTAGAACACTGGCATCTAAAGATACTCAATCACTTTTATTTCACTCCTCGAAGAAAAGAATTCCACAATGATGCATGGAGTTGTCGGAATATTAAAAGCAAAGAAAGCAATCAACCATGATAATAAAGTAATAGAATAAAAAAAACGCACACTCCAAAAGAATTTCGTGCCAGAAAGATGGACCGTCGAATATCAACGAAAATGGACTGCCTTAAGTTTATTGAGTTATCTAAGTCCCTTCTGAATAAACGAAACAATTTTATAAGAACTCATTTCGGAATCTGTTTTTTGATTTCGATTCAAACAAACCTTTCTGCGTACAAATTGGAGCGACGTTTGATTTCATTCTTTTTCTTTCCGCTACAATAGGAATTCTATTGATTTTGCAGTTAGGTGTTTGTATAAAGAGACGGTTTGTCCTCTTCATTTTATCAGTTTGGTTACAGTAACCCTCTCTCACAGTAATACATCCAGGTCTTATATTTAATCTGGCCGTACGACAAAAAAATAAGCTTAGCCAGCAATCTTCTCGCATTTTACTGACGCCTTACGTTCAAGAATAGATTTCATTGCGGAGTGATATTTTCAAATTCGGAGCAAGTTTGGTCTGCAGTATTTTCTTTCAGAGATTGCTTTACAACTACAAACGACATTCTCTGAGCGCCGCACATTGCGACACTGTAAAATATTGCCCGCCAAGAATGAAGTTCACAGGCTCAAAACTTGTGGGATAGATTTTTTCATAGGTGACGATCTTTATCATTTTTGTCCACAAAATGTTTTAAATGTAAAAAATATGTGAAATTACCCATTGAACTGAATGTTAACGTGGGTGATTACACAAATAAATTGTGATGCATTGGGTGGGAAATAAAATGAATTAAAAAATTTCAGTTAAAATTTACGTCAAAAATATAGTTTTATCTTCGCGATGTTTTTACATCCTTACATCTGATAACAAACTTTGTTCTAATTTTATTATAATTAAACTTACTAGCCTGTGCATTGCCGGGTAAGAATAACATCATCTGAATATAACAGGAAGAGCAAGAGCAGGCCAAGCATTTGAGAGAGTAAAGCAATTACTCTCGTTCAAGGGTGTCCCAGATCCAGTAATGGTTCTCTGTAGCTGAGACATAATTGACGCTTACTTTTACTTGCTCAGATAATACTCGTATCAAAACCCTAAATCCGTACAATTATACACGAGGACAAAGCAGTTCACAACCCTCTACGCAACACAAAGACTGATTACGAACGTGATACCAGTTGACGCGTCACAAAATGTCGCATTGTGTAAATCTGCTTGGGAACCGCCGCCGTGCCAAACAGTGCGGCTGAATCACGACTTGAACTACGCTTTGTAGAGAGATAGGATTGAGGGAAGGATGCCGCTAAGCCGCATCGGAAAACCGCAGCGTAGGAGTATTCCATTTTGGTTTTCGGCAGTTGGATGCTTTCTATGTTAAAATCAATAGCTTTTTACTATTTTTATTACTTAAATGCATAAATTTTCTAAGATCAAAATGTAAACAGTGTGAATGAATCATGACTTGAACTATGCTTTGTAGAGAGAGATAGGATTGAGGGAAGGATGCCGCTAAGCCGCATCGGAAAACCGCAGCGTAGGAGTATTGCATTTTGGTTTTCGGCAGTTGGATGCTTTCTGTGTTAAATTCAATAGTATTACTATTTTCTATACATACATAATTTTCTTACGATCAAAATATTGAGGGACGGTTTTTGGCAAGCCGCATCGGAAAACTGCAGTGGAGGAGTATTCCGTTATGGTTTTTGATAAATGAATCCAAGTTGAAAATCAAAAATAAAAATAAAAATCTATTTCAAAGAAGTATGAAATCCTATATACTTTCCTTCAAAATAAAACTGGAACTTAGTTTAGTATCTATAGAAATGGATTCGTAGGTAGAAACCCGTTAAGCCGCATTGGAAACCACAATGAATGAAGATAATCTTCTACCTGGGTTTTTGGTAATCTGTTAAAAGCTTCTCTACTAGTACATAGGATAGTGCTACCTAGTCTGTTTATACATCTCAGAAATACTACACGTTATAACATGACAACTTAGTAAAATACGAATCATAAAAAACCAAAAGATTTGGATCGTAATCAGAAAATCTTCGAAAAGTTAATTCAGCTTTCTCATGAAAATTAAGTATTTTTCCGCAAAAGGAAGTAAAAGATGTGCTTTTTAAGTCTACTATCTAATACAAATTCCAAATTGTAAATCTTAATTTTAATTCCTTATAGAAATAATGAAAAAAGGACTTCTTACTAAAACCACCTTAAACTAAAAACTAAATGTATTTAGATTCATTCTACTGTCTTAAAATATGCCTCGAGTTTAGAACTAATTTAATACGTAGCGAAAGTATTTTACTATCGAGGTCAGGGTTAGAATTTTTTGTGCTGCTTTAAGAGTTATTGTCTATCTTCAAAAAGTTTTGCTAAGTTTTATTTTCTACTCGTGTTTGGATTTCGAAATTATTCCTTCGCTTATCTTTAATAAGAGTATTAACAGTCTGAAATATTAAATGGAATATATCCGAAGCAACAAGACCTTTAAAGATAACTACCATTCATTTTTTTATTTTTGTTATTTCATAACGGAAATTGAAAAAAAAGTAGTTTTTAAATTTTTCGTCCGGGTAAATAATATTTCGTGTCAATACTCTACCAATCATAGAGGTAATTTACTAACTAAAGAGAAGAAAGAATAGAAGTAAGGTATATAAATCTTTTGAGTCAGTCTTCGTTTCATTATCTGTAAGAGGGGTAGGTAATGATCCGTCTTAATAAGTTTGAGACAAGGCGGCGTTATTAAGATGGATCATTACATTTTATCGAACCGTTGAGATAAAAAAGATAAGATATAGTTACTACATTGAAAGCAATCTTGAGAACCCTTTTCACAAATATTTTTGAGGGACGAAGCTTACCTAGTTAAAAATACCGCTATATAAGACTTTATCACGTTTTAAACACTTGGTACTTGTCATTTGCTATTTTGCAACCTTCCTTTATATTACTTGATCTAAAAATTGAAAGAGTTGGAACAAGAATATAATCTTCAAGATTAAATCAATCGATTAATATTGTGTTTTAACATGTGCTTTTCGAAGTGAAGACTGAATAAAAGCTTGACACATCTTATACAGATCGCAAGTATCATCATCATCAGCTCATTAAACATCGCCGCCGAAAGGCAAGACCCTACACTGTAAATTGTAGGGCGATCGGGCCTTAGTCGACCATACACGTCGTGGGCCCAGTACAGATTGGTCGAATACACCAACAACCTTTGATTTTCTTCGAAGATGTGAGCAGGTTTCCTCACGATGTTTTTCTTCACCGTAAAAGCGTCGAATAAACATAAATACATCCTCGGTCTGATCTCAATTAATTCGAAAGACGAACACACTTCTCGAGCACTACATAGGCTTTTTTCTAGGTCAGATAAGTACAAGTGTGTACTACAAAAGGTATTGACAAAACGTTCAAAGTAGCCAAATAAACCTGCAACATAAGAACGAAAATTGAAGATCAAATATAGTGATCTGAGAATTAAAGTAAGCTGTCACAAAAATGTTTTCTCTTTTCCTCGTCCCTTCTGAAGCTTATCTTTACTTGTAAGGTTCTAAGTACGGTCATAAGAAAACATTTTCTTAGTTGTGTAAATAAGTGTTTTGATAGGAAAGTTACCTACTTCACAGGATTCTTATCGGGAAGGCTTTGAATACATGAAAACAGATTTTTCGGTGCCTTTATAAAAAATAGAGATTTACGTAAAATCATACCTTGAAAAGACAAAAAAGTAAAATACTTAAAAGAATTTTTTCGAATTAACCAAAACCTCTCTAACCTTTCTAAAAGGAAATTAATAAGAATATCCTTAAACTTTCATATTAAAAAAAATATGTCACCGCATTAGGGAAATTACAACAACAAGTATTCACGTCACAAAATTTTGTGGGCAGAACGTGACAAGGAGAACAAATCCCAAAGTCACACAAAATGTTTGTCATGCCATGTTAGCCCGAGAAAACTATGTGTACTATAAAACTAACATTCCACTACTGGGTTGGACCGGCCCGGAGGACACCAAACTAATTTAGTCTGCTAGTTTCAGATATTTCTAGTTAATTTGCTGTATGAAATTGGCAGTGTAAAACGAGGGAGAAGTTTATAGGCTAGCTGGCTAGGTTGAATATAAAGTTGTTTAATTATTGACCTAGGTTAGGTACCAATTGCTAAAGGTATAGTGACAAAGTATTTATTTACCTATGAGCATTAGACTTGTTGTAATTTATTAAACTAAAATAATACAGGTATGAACCGTTATCCAAGATTACCTACTTCAGCACCATTTTCCTAACACGGCTCATCAGCATAATCCTAGGACTTCGATAAAATAACTGATTTAATCCAAATCAAAATAAGTGGTGTACCAATTTGAATGACAAGTTTTGCTTGAAATATGAGAGAGTGTTGATGTTATAAGAAAAAAAACCGGCCAAGTGAGAGTCGGATTCGTGCACGAAGGGTTCCGTAGTACCACTATCGCCATTCATCTCTGATATGGTAATTTTCCTTGCTCACTCGTACCTATTTAAATCCGAGGAGAGACAATTGGTAGTGCGTGCGAAATTAAGGTATTTTATATATTTTATTACATGCAATCCTAAATCCCATTTCAATTATATAGGCATTGTATCTTCTTTTATATTTTTATAATTTTCTGCACCTCCTGTTATGTGCCTATGCGTACGAAAATAAATGAAAACGCAAGCGATTTCGATACATGACGGAATAATCCATCATCACATAAAAATCATATGCATTTGTAACTTTGAAACGACATTAATAGCTAGTTTGACTGTCAGGAAATCGACAACGAATGTCATCGAAAGTCCAAATTGATGACATGACGTCATTTGAACAAATCGCCGTTTTAAATGAAATTATGGTATTTTACATTGAAGTAAAGTTTAATTTATTGGCGTGATCGTAATATGTGTTTTGCTTGAAATATGAGAGAGTGTTTTATGTTATAAGGAAAAAACCGGCCAAGTGCTTGTCGCTACTCTAGCAGACATATTTATTACTAAACGCTGTTTCAATAAAAATCCAAGCTAAGAAAACATTCAACTCTAGACTTAATTTAAGTGAAACTTTATTGTTTTTGTTTAGTCGAGAGGTTTTCAAGACAGCGTTTATTTTGAATCTTCAGTCTTTACTTTATCTTGAAGCGTCCAACTAACAACTTGCTTAAGCTTGTGTTGTTTATACTTGTTTTTAATAGAGTTCTTATCTTGAAGATTCTGTTTACGGAGTAACATTTTACTGACGATAAAATTTATCTAAATTCTACATCGTTTTATTAAAGCAGCGTTAGAAAAGTTATTGATTAGAAAACTATCTGTTATTAACTATATTGGATTTAGAAATTGATTTTTTTTTAACGTATGTATTCGTACGGCACCGACATACCGACAGTGTACATGATCTGGGGTATAGTCGGCGATTTACTTATTCACGTTTTTGCGCATGTAATACGAAATCGAGTTTATAGTTAGGAGTGCACAACCTGTTTCAGAGGGTAGACAGTAGGACAAATAGGAAAATGTATTCCTTGAGCATAGTCACCAAATCTTGGAAAGATGACATTATCATATAAATCATTAGCTTTGAAACATCCATCAGGTTTTACTTTGATAACCACTTGCTTATTTCAAAATGCTTCTTTCCTTCTAAAATAATATGCCTATTTTATTAAAAGCATATTAAATATTTCTTTACCAAGCAGAATATAACAAATAAAAATAATTTACCTAAGCCACTGCCAAGGGATAATAAACCTTATCCTGTCTCCTTGGATTACAAGGGTACAATTTCATATTTTGGTAAACAAACTGACCTTTATAATCTTAGAAAACATGTGCCTTAGGGAACGGGGTTATTTGACAAGGGAATATGATATACAAAAACTTCCATGCTGGACTGGGAGTGATAGAAAAACATAGAATGTGCCAGCTTGTCAGACGTGGCGGAACAACCTATATTTAGGTCGTTTTTGCTCTGCCTACCCCATTAGGCATAAAGGCGTGATTTTATGTGTGTATGTATCAGTGGCGAAGGGTCCATACAAGACGATTCCCACCGTCTTACCTTTTGAAATCAAGCAAAATTTCACAATACAAAAACAACATAATACTTAATTACTCGCGATGCTAACTAACTACCGTGCAGGTGAAACGTTAAAAGTCTGCTTAGAAAATAATAAAACTATCTCGAGAGGTCTTGTATCAATGTATTTAGAATGGCAGTTTTTCCTCAATAACACGTCTTCCCCCTTCATACTAGACTATCTACGAGCTGGTAGCGCCATCTCTTGACGCATGCAAAGAAACGCGCGGTGCGTGTAAGCGAAAAAATAAGACGGTGCGATAATCGGGAATCGAAGGAATAAGATGTAATGGAGACTGAAAGTTTGTCATTGAATGTAATAAAATGACGTAAATGAAACGTTTTATTATTAATAAAGCGAAAATTACATAACATGCTTTTTCTTTGTTTTACGATAGTTTGCTTTGATTTCGTTATATTTACGACTTTTTTTGCCAAAATTTTCTGCCGTCTTGATGCGTGTTGTAAGAGTATTTGGGCGGTTTTAATTAGCGTCATTGGGTATTTTGGAAACACACACGTCCGGTTATTAAAAAAGGTAACAAAAAATACAGCTTTTTAAAACCCTCGTATTTGTTAACTTAATAAAATGGTTTGTTATTTCGTTAGCCAGCCAAACTGGCTTTTTGGATATTAGTGAAGAAATTAAAAATAAGATATACGGAGTAATTGAGTATTTGTTTTTTACTCCGGCTTCCCTATTGATAAAATTCACCCTTCGCCACTGGTATGTATGTATATGATATACAAGTTTAAGTGATATAGGTATTACTTCGTAGCCAACTGTTGGAAATGGCTGTTCAATCCTTTAATTAAACTGCGCCATTCAAACACGTTTACAGCTATGCTATTATTATTTATTTATTTATTACATATTTTTACAATTCAAACATAGTCCCCGTATAAACTGTTTAACTAAAAATTAAATTGGTTTCGAAATATTTTATAATTCAATTACAAAGCGCATACATAAATAATTGATAACAGAAGAGATATAAATAAAAAAGTGTGACGCCGACTGCCAGGAGTGGCCGAGCGCGGTACCTATATTATGTATGGTACCGCATACCTATTATGTGATTTTTTTGCGTATACTTAGTTGAATAGTTAATTCAACCGGTTGACACTTTAAAATTAATTCCTTCTTATTGAAATAAATAACAATTATTTATAATTTTATATATTATTTAAAACAATTAAATAGAATAAAGACAACATAATGCTGATTTTGGAAATTTTCATTAATTTATCTGTTGTTATTTCTGTTTCTCTTGTTTCCGAGCGTATATTTGAAACCCAGCTCTTATTTCTTGGAAATTATTCATTAAATTAAATAAGTTAATTTAGGTGGGACAAAGGCAGACGAATTGACGCCTTGACAAATTAAATTTAATTAATTCCACTTATTTTACAAGTGTGTAAGTTAGGTAGGTACCATCTGTGGATGCGTGAATAATGGATTATCATACAAATATACATTGTAATATATCTACCTTAATCTTGCTTTAGAGGGCATGTTAAGCAATAATATCCGGTCACTGTCTTTGATAGTGGTCCGCAAAGTATGTTAGAAGCATATTAGCTGTGCTTGTGCAAGCGTTCATGGGGTCGTACGCCGACTCGCAAACCTATTCGATAAAAAAATTTACCTTCGTCCTTGTTAAAAAACTGGCTGAACATAAATATGGATGCCTTTTTGGCCACGAACCCTAAAAATCAGTATCCACGTACTCGCAATCGAATCAACCAGCTAGGTCACGAACTGTCACCACTGAAATTATCGCCCCGTCCCGGCTAAAATCAGATATCACAGCCTCACGTTTCCACATTTAGGTCGCGAGGGCCAAATACGCGATAATGTTTTTGGCATAGAAATGACTACCAATCTGACGTTTGTTATATGTGACAAAATCGTTAGGCACTTTTTAAAAGTAGCTTCAGATCTCCTAAGTAGGTACAAAATACAAAACTAAGCGTGGTCGTGGTCAAGTGGTAAGTATTTATTCATTCCAATACCTAACGAATGTTAAAATTTAAATTTAGACATACATTACATAGAATTAAAACATGATTAAATGAACTGTATGATACGACTCTTTTCGAGTTAACTCAAAATTTGCAACTCCATAAACTTACAAGGTCGTTAGTATACCAGTGATGCATAGAAACGGTCTCTTCAGTGAATTTCATTCAGTTTAATAAGTTTTTCGGGCTCGACTTGGGCTCGGAAATTTAGGGAATGAAAAAGTTATTTTTATGTTTTTTTTTTTATTTAGGTTACTAAGTTGTTTTCCTTTTCTAGTTTTCTTTTTTTTTTTGTAAGGAGAAGTCAAATCTAGATTTTGTACGTATATTTTTTTTTAATTTGGGCGAAAAAAATATGGATCTGGATGTAGATATCAATTTTATATAGAATGTGCACTAAAATCTACAAGGAAAGTTGAAGAAACTGATATTAATAGCCTAATTAGCTAAGTAACATAACTTGCTAAAATATCCATTGGATATTTTAGCTTAATTTTTACCATGCCACTAACTTATAAAATAATGAGCTTCCCGGGGCGTTATTTCTTTCGATCCTAGATTATGCTAATTCCTGTATCTCCGACACAAACTGTTGAATTACTTGTCAACATATAAGACTATATTCCCCGAAGTACAAATAAAGAAACAACGAAAAACTTTCAAAAATGTACGCTTTATTTTTGAGGAAAATGCGAGTAAAAGATGGAAATGTTAACATACCTGCGTAACAAATATTCCAGAAATTTTACTCCAAGTAAAAAGATGTGCAAATGCTTTGTGGTTGGCATAAAAACGTTGTTTCCTTGTAAGTAGAGAATTCTTAACGTTTCAGTATAATAAAAGAGGCTCTGCTGGCCATTATTATTTTTTTAATTGCCAATGAAAGTTCATTATCGTCTCTGTAAAAGTAATTATGTCCTTTTCCGCAGCGGAAAAAGAAGTGAATTATTTCTCAGTTTACTGTAAGTTTTTTTTTTTTGGTTGGCTTGGATATTATTTTTAAATGTATCCTATTGGGAAAGCGTCCCCCTAGGTTTACGTGTATTGTAGACGAAATGGGTATATTTAGGTATGTTATTCCAGTGACAAAATAATTTTAGCCTATCTGAAAAAGTTTTAAACACCTAATTAATGGATCGCATATGGAGTTAACGGAGTCTAAAATCACTAATTGAAATAAAACACTTAGTTTAAGTCATCTGAAAGCTGACGAGCTAGTAGTTAGTGAGCAAACAATTTTTGTAAATTTGATAACGAAAAATTTAAAAGCATAATCATAGAAAATCAGCGCAGAGTTAATTTACTGTTGCTCTAAGATATATTTTATTTTTAATCATACCTAGATTATTTAAGTAAACTTAAGTTAGAAAGCAATAAGATCGCCTTGAAACCACGGAATGTCTAAAGGGGCGAACAGAGCTGTGACGGTAGCGCCATTAGTTTTAAATTTAAGGCACGTTAAGCCGTTGGTCCCGGTTAATTTTGTAAATTTGATAACGAAAAATTTAAAAGCATAATTATAGAATAGCAGCGCAGAGTTAATTTACTGTTGCTCTAAGATATATTTTATTTTAAATCTAAGGCACGTTAAGCCGTGGGTCCCGGTTAATATCGTTTAATACCGTAGATATTAGTCGTTAAGCCATGTCAGAGGCCATTGCTAAGCATTGGCGGCTTGAAAACTCTGACCTAATCTCGGATTAGGTCTGGTTTCCCTACTGGGTTGCGGAGGTCAAATGGCAGGCGCTCTGTGTAAAAACCAGTACCCTCGTTCAATCACCTATATTAGGTAGCCGACCCCGTTAGATACGGGATTAGGCTAGAGAGATGATGATGGATTATAAAATGTAGAATTAGTTGCAATTCTCGCGAAACGTAAAATATTCATGAAAAATGAGTGTATTTCAGGCACAATTAATTTTAAACTGATGGCGCCACACTCGCATCTCTGTTCACCCCTTAAAGGCGGAAATATTCTTTGATGTGTCAACATAATATCGTAAAATAAACATGAAAAGAAATATCACGTCAAAAACAGCCTTTTGCTTGGAAAATTTCAATTCAGATTATTAAATATTTTGTGTTCTTTTCATGGTTGGCCTCATTTACTTTACATATTTCAACGTAAAAGATCCTTATTTGCCGCAATTAATGCGGCAATAATTTTTTTTATTGAAAGGTAATGAAATTAAAAAAGAATAGAGAATGCTTCCAAGTGCGTATTGAACACGAACTTGTGAGATTCCGTACTAAGTACCTACAGTGAAGAAGCGTTATGATTACAATTATGTTTACTGTACAGAATTTTTATAATTAAATTTCAAATAAAACGAAAACAAAGTTTTTATAGGATAATATAAGAAGAAAAATACTTTTCAAATGTCTCCAAAGTGTTCAACAATCTCAAGAAAACAAAGCAAAGAAATACCTTCTGTTTGTCTTTTTCTATTTTGTATAAAATATTATAGATACCTACTAGTACTTATTGAGAGCATATTTTACAAAATTCTGCAGGTATGAACGATAAAAATTCGTTCCAAAACTTCCATAATTATTGCAAAAATTTAGTTTTTTTTTGCGCTGCTACTCTCTATAATGATTTGTTTTTGAAGTGAAACTTCTGTAGGCGCGTTGAGAGTAAAATTTCAAGGTCGGATGACGGAAATACGTCAGGGCGGAAAACGGAAGTCGAAATGTCAAAAATGTCAAAGAAGTTTCACTTCAACACGTGTGCTAGGCACGCACACACGCTCTTTTTTTATATCAGTACCTATGTATTGGTTCTCATATTTTGTAGCATTTGAAAATTTTATAAAATATATATTTTTTTAAAGAAGTTAAAGAGATTTAATTATTTTGCATTCTGTACCAAATTAATATGTTTTTAGACTTTGGTCTTTTCGAGCGAGTTTGCGAATCGACCAACAAATTTGAATGAAATTGGCAAAACCTGTAACAGGTTTTGCGTCTGAGCCAAAGCGTAACTTTATGCATGCACTATATAATAACTAACTAGTGCAAAAGCACCACATATCCAAATATTGCATTAATATTTACCTTTGTAAGGTTTCCCACGTCTGTGAACACTGTTAAAGTTTAACCACTCCCATGTATTTGAAAGCTGAAAGCGCTTCGGTCAAATTTTGAGGAAAAGCTTGCGAGTTTTGGTAAAGTTTAAATTGCAATTTCTACATAAATTGATATAGTTATTTAACATTAGGTTTGGAAACTATGAAAGTGAGTGAAGTAACGTTGACTTAGTATGATTATAAATTCCTCTTATGCTATTAAAACCTTTGGCTCTTGTTAAATATTTTTGTTTTCGTATTCATTTGAATAAGATAGGTAAATACATAAGTAAATAAAAATAAAAATGTAAATTTAACTTCGGCTTCTCATACTAAATGCGTAATCATCAACTGATGAAGGAGGTTAATATATTTTTTGTATTTCAACCTATTTTCCTTGGGAAAAGTTGGGGAAAAAAACAAAATTAATTGAGACATTTTGCAATGCAGTTGCCGTATTCGTTAAAAGCGATGTGACAGCGATCGCGTAAGAAAAAGGAGTTTGCTCTGAAATATTGATAGTTCTGAATTCCTTAATTATTCACTATCACTCTTGGGACTTTCCTAATAAGAAATAGGTTATCTTTTGTGATTGATAAAACATCAATCCTTAATGTTTTTCAAATATTACCTAGGGAGTCTAGTAAGTATCGTAAATAACTGACATTTCGTCGACTTTCCACTGTTATGAATTTGTACATACCACAAAAAACGCATTTGTGGTAAAATTTATATTAAAAAACATCTAGAATTTCTTCACCTGTTTGGCGTTTTGTGTGATTATGATTGTTGAGGATTTTTACAAAAGATTACCTATTATTGGATGACACTGTAACCCACCTACGACATTTATGATACCTACTTATTTTAAAAGCTCCGCTCGCAACGATCGTCATCCCTCATTTGAATATCTCCTCCTAAAAGTTGATCTCTGTACGTACACACTGTAATTTTTCTCAACAAATCCCTCCCGGAGGCCAATTTTTCACGAAAAAACTTTTCACGAGAAAATTTTTCTTCCGACCCGGCGCTTCGTTAGCAAGAACGGTGAAATTTTCAAAATACTCACATTTTTAACACATAATCAAAAGTTGGCGATGTAAACTGCTGGCGATGATATGATTAACAAAGTGCACTTATGAACCACTCACTGCACTCCATACATCGAACGTCTGGCCGTCGGTGGCTCAAGAGGCCGTCAGCGCACTGTCCTCGGCGAAAGGCTGGGTCGCACTGACTGGAATCGGGAGTCGGGAGCGAGCGAGACCGAAGTGACGCACACGTCACTCCACCCTGGCCTTGCGTACGCTGCCACTCACTAAAATATGCCAAACCCCAAGATTTGGAGCCTTTTGGAGCTTAGTCACACGCATTTATCTGTCTGTGATCTTAAACTGGCAGGTGTCAATGGAAAAGGTGAACTTGACCGGATGGTTGAGTGATGGAATGTAATTTTCTAACTTGAAACTTTAATAATTCACAAATCTAAGAATCCTTTTATCAAATTCTATTTCATATTATTTACAATATTTTTTCGACAACCAGTACCCTCGTTCAATTCCCTAGATTAGGTAGCCGACCCCGTGTAATACGGGAATAAGGCTAGGAAGATGATAGTTTATAGTACTATTTGTAAATAAGAAATAAGAATAAAAATATTAAGATTTAAGATTATAAATTATAACAAACAGTTGAAAGTATAGGTATGTATTTAGAATTTACCTAATGTTAAATTATATGGACTGGCAAAAGTAAAAAAGATGGTTTGACAGATATGGTAGAGTATTGCTTGATCCAATATCTTTTACATCGACGGTATTAAAAGGTTGTGCAGGTCCTTTCCGCATAGATTAATTGAGATCATCTCTGAAAATATAGTTTGGAGTCAAACATTGTATTGGTTGATTTTCTAAAAGATGTAAATTGTTATGCAAAAGATGAATGATTTACACGAAGGATTTTCCCGATTTCCGTCACACCTTGTACAATTTCCTAACCTTTATGATATAAGTTATGACTGACATGGTTTACGAGCATTTTTACGTTTAAAATAGGGGCATGGAAAATCTGGAAGCAAAATAAAACAAGAATTATAGCCAGGTTTACACCGCGGAAGCTGGGAGGCTCACATAAAATAAGTCCAAATTATGTTTTTTTGGACTCTGTTGTTTATTGTTATGAGAAATCGATGTAAAATTTTGTTATGGCTACAATAATTTATTGATTTTTTTACTGTAGCAAAGCAATGTAGCTTATTTCATATTGAACTGCCTCCGCGGTCTAGTGGTCTGAGCCATGGGCTCTCGATGACTGAAGCACTTGGATGATACCATGCATTGGAGAGCACAAACTGTTTCACAGGTATATTCAGGGTTTTGTCCGTGGTGTCAGTCAGTACCATTTAAACACTTTGACAAGTGCAGAACAACTACGAATACAAAAAATCTTTAATTTTTGTTATTATTATGCTGAACAAGTTGGTTGGGTCGTTCATCAACAACACAGAACAAAAGTGATGTTTTCCTTGTCATCCATAACGATTCGAAATTATATTTCGTATATTTTATAATTCTGTTAAAACTTCGTATTATAATGAGCTTCCCAAGCAAACACGGAAAACCTTTCGTCATAATTCACAGACGAGGGGTGATGAAAATCTCGGCAAATTTTTCACCCATAATAACTTTTTGTCTCAATGTCTTTAATTAATCCTCACTTTTGACAAGCTTTGCCTTAAATTTACTTACTTACCTACCTACTGGATAATTATTCAGATTTTTATTTTGAGTCTGAGTGTTTTTTACTTACACCCATATACCGGGTGTAAGGGAGAGCGTACCAGAAAAGGAGAGGGGTTGCTCAGTCGACGAAACTGAACAACTTTCACCAGGAAGTTCTTTATGTTTTTTTTTTATTTTACTTTCCAATACAAAATGATCTAACTCGATCAGACAATTTGTATAGTCTAGGACCGATATTTTCTAAGATTTATGACAATTTTAATTTTGAAAGAAATCAATCAAAATTAACATCTCGCCCAGATCCAGGACTATCGGAACCTTTGGCGCGACCGTTGCGCAGATGTGTTGCTGCCCTAAGTGTGTCGATCTTACGTTTTTCGCTTTAGCATGAATTCGCTATAAAGTGAAGCCGACCTAACAGTTCTGTCGACCTACAGCTCTATCGTTGGTCGACCTTAAGTATCGCAAATCGTTCTACAAAATGACCACCTCGATCAGGCAAATAGTATCGGGAAGCCAATTTATTTACTGAAAGAAAGTTGTTCAGTTTCGTTGACTGAGCAACTCTTCTCAGTTTTTGGGAAACTGTTTCATACATCTCGTATTAGTTTTTAGAAGTATATTGTATTTTTAATAATAAAATTTATGTACCTACAACATAATGCACTGAATTTAAATATCAGGATCGAGTGGCGGCGGTCTGTTCGAAACTCATTATGAATGTAAATTATATAAACAGTTTGTAAGTGAAACTACTGGTTTTATTCATCACGACTCTGTAACATAACTATGCGTTTAGGTATATTTATTAATTCTTTAAAATCGTAACACGAAAAACATTAAGTATTGATATTTGATCAGAGAAAATCCCGTCGAAAACGGCATTCGAAATAAACGTGCTTTGCTCCCAGGTTCAATACAGTATGCGACGAGATAGTTGATAAAACTGGCAAAGCTTTGAAACCTGACACTATCTCGCTCGGTTTAGACTCGACCAAGTTGAGATTGAAGCGTTGATGGCAAACTTTCCCGTACGACACGGCCTGGCCACGGTGTGCTTCAAACTTTTATAAATGTAAATTCTGTAAACAGAATGACATTTAACATTTAGAATTTATATACACGTGAAATATGTCACTACTTTCAATGCAGATAAAAAAACTTATAACGAACCAATACGCGCATCATTAAGGCAAAAATATAAATAGTCCAATACCGCATTATAAAACTATCTGCTCTACTTTTAGATAAAGTGTGCCTACAGTGAGATAATTGATAAAACTGGCAAAGCTTCAAAGCTTCTTATTTTAAAACCTGACACTATCTCGCTCGGTTCAAATTCGACTAAGTTAAGATTGAAGCGTTGATGGAAAACTTTCCCGTACAACACGGCCTGGCCGCGGTGAGCTTCAAACTTTTATTAATGTAAATTTTATAAACAGTTTGTAGGTGAAACCACGGTTTTCAAGCGGTTTTACGTAATATAACGTTCTCCAAATTGTCGTCTTTTATTACGATTTAACATTTTTTTTTATATAAACCTGCATTAGGTTTTCCGTTGTTAATAATAAAAAAAAAATCGACCGATAGTTCCTCAATATTCCGACGAAAACAGAATTGCAAATACCTACAAGTGGTGCAGCATACCCAGATTTGATAAAGTGTACGACGAGATAGTTGATAAAACTGGCAAAGCTTTGAAACCTGACACTCTACCGAAGTTGAGATTGAAGCGTTTGATGGGAACTTTCCCACACGACACGGCCCTGGTCTCGGTACGATCAAACTTTTGCTCAGTTTCGGAATTAAAAATTGCAAGTTGTTTTCATGTATTATTGAGTGATACTAAGACAATAATTGATATTTGCATTACCTTTTTTTTTGCAGATCTTACATAATTATAACGTCCACCATTATGTAAGATTGAAAAAAAGACAAATCTATGTCTATGCTTTGATCTGTGTCTTAACATTTCTCTCGCTTTTTTACGAGTAGGCTTCTACTGCAGATTATTTTTATAATTATTAAATTCAATGTAGACAAATAAAGTAGAGAGAATGTAACAGGTTTACTATGAAAAGTTCTAGAAAGGTGCCTTACATAAACGGATCAGCTCATCCTCATGTTTAATCAAAACGAGCAAAACACTCTGTAAAACTGGAAAAGCTTCCAGCTTTTGACGCTCTCGGAATTGAGATATTTATTTTAGTCTCTGGTCGAGATTGAAGCGTTCATAGAAAAGTTTGCCGTGCGACGCGGCCTGGCTGCGGTACATTTCAAACTTTCCCCCCCGTTTTTAAATTGAGAATTACGGAATTTTCTATTTGTGCTTTTTGCAAGTGGGAATGCAGCTTGTGATAGCTGTCGAATTTCAACTTGGCGCAGAATAAGTTTCGAATGACACTCGTTTGGATTCATTTATTAAAACGTCGTCGCTGGAAACGATTTTTTGTTACTAAATAGACAAGACATTTTTACTGTCTTTTATAATTTTTAGCATTCTGTACACCTATTTTTTTTTGTCAAATGTGTGAATAAATATAAAATAGTCAGAACGGAAAAGTTAAAATAAAAAGGGATAAGTTTTATTGTTGTAGTAGTTAAACACATTTTTTTATGGCTGGACTTCATAATAATTTAATCAAAATCATTTATTTCAGACATGTTAGTACTCCAGACGGGTCGTTAAATGGAAAACAGCATAAAAACTGAAAGAGCTCTGTTAATGAAATTGCTGAAATTGTACTCAGAACTTTTGCACTCGAAAAGTTTTAGTAAAATGAGCACTAGTGCTGTTTGCCACAAGCTTGGCGCAAGTTTATTTATTATGCTTGTACTAGCTTCTCGTTATTAAGCTGTAATTTTACCATCTTTTGATTTTCCCGTAGGAATATAGGTACCATTTTTGGAAGGTGGGATATTCTATAGAACTCTTTTCCTGTTTTTTTCTATAAAATACTCTCCGTATGGTGCTGGGCAAAAAGTATTTTTATTTTAATTGTTTTATAATGCCGATCAAACCCATACGTACATACATAAACATTTTTAATTAAAGCTTTAGTCATTAATTTTAAGGCTCAAACCCCTAGGTATATAGACCATAGAAGTAGTTATGAATTTCATAGAAAATCTGGATTGTGTAAGTATTTGTATAGCAGCGGAAATTCTGTTACTCAATACCCAGTGTGTTATTGAACAGGGGCTACCTACTGCAGAAAATTGCATCTTTTGTACAACTTCTCTTCAAATTCCAGTATCGAATCTATACAAGTACTGAGATTGCCTGAAATATAACTAGAAAGCAAGAAAACGTACCTTTAGATACCTAATAGTAGTCTTTAATGTCTCATAATTATTGTCCTAGTCTAGAAAATTAAGCAAAAATTTTATACTTCTTTTCTTTAACGTTGGGTTATCAATGCCAACGTGTTTGGCTGGAATATGAGTACAGAGTAACCTTTTGTTTGTGTTTTAATCTGTATGCAACTTCACAGTGTTAAGAATTACATGAAAGTAAAAGTGGTCATATCATCAGCCTTTTTAAATATGACCCTTATGTGGAAAAATCCACTGAAAATAAGAAAAATAAAAATTTCAATAACATACATTAATTATAAATGAAACAATTGAATTTTTTATTGTTCTGGAGATCATAGACATATTTTTGCTTCTCTACAGAATTATTTTCATGGAAAATATCTTTTAACGAGTGCGAAATAAAAATATACTGTTTTAATATTCTTTGAAGTGCCGCTGTCTAGTCGAGACGTTTTTAGTGTTAAATCTTTTTCTTGTAATAACTTCGGGACACCATATTTGATTATTTGTAGGTACTAAGCATAGTATTTTATCCTTGCACGACTATAGCTAAAATTATATTCTATACCTACTTACTTATCAAGAATTTTTATTGCTTCTTTTTAGATAAATATGTCTTTGCACACACAAACGACATAGACAAATGATAGACTGAACACTTTATTAGTTTTCAAATATTAAACGTGTCTTTTTTGTTTTGAGAACTAAAATGAATGATATCAAGAACAATAAATCAAACTTTACACAAATTTCTTTTACGTTCATTTTGAGAAATATGTATCTAAGTGGTTCTAGAAATAAATGTTTGAATACAAATCGCCAACATAGGTATAACAATTTGCTTAAAAGCTCTGAGATATGAGCCTAATCTGTCATGTCCTTTCAGCTGTGAACAAAAACAACTTTACGATACTTCAAATTGTTAAGTAGTTGAGAATAGTAAAATAATAAACTAATGGGAAGGCAGACCGTCAACAGTTCAAAAAATTCATTATGCACCATTAGATTATTATTTTGAACGGCTACTGACGACGACAATGACGCATGAAACTGCATTGAAATATCGAGGTAACAATCAATATAATCACGGTAATAATCCCGTTCAAGTAATGAACAACCGCGAAAGTCTCAAAACTTCTTATGCACCATGTCTGATAAATTCAGAAGACCATTCAGCCTAGAATTGTGTAATTATTCGTATTAATTATACTCATATCTCCATCGATGTCAATCTATCTCAAAAAATACAACAAACGCCCAGCGATAAAGGAAGTGAATTATTCGGTCGGTATGTAGTTAGAAATCAAAATCAAATCTATTCCATAAAATATGAAGTTATACTGTACTTCCACAACAATAATGTTATCTGTTGTCTTGTATCATATTGTTTTCATAAGTGCAATAAAGTATTATTACCTTATCTCAATAAAGTTAAATAATAGGTGTAGAAGCTTGAGGAGTTGTGGTTGAGATGGAAAAGCACTAATTTTTCACAATAAAATGAATTTATTTACGTAAGGACATACAGACACCATTGAGGTATGAAATTGAAGAGAAATCAATAAAAAAGTTAAAAACAAACTCGTACTCCAAGGAGTTTGCATTGATGTTGGTACAAAGAAGATTCCAACATGCTGGGGGCACAGGCAAATACAAACATTTATATCTTACATGCCTGTTACAAAACATTACATTAAATGTTAAAATTATAGCCACAGCTTAAAAAAAATTACATCTTGTAGTTACAGAGTGAGTAGTTGAGCACCCATGAGTAGGTAGCTATAACATACATCTTTAGAAGCTAAAGCAGATATTATATTGAATAACTATAGCAGTTTATAAACATAAAACTAATTACCACACTGTGGTGTTCTCGGCATCGCAAATAAATTACACATCCTAAGATGGCCTACGAACTTATGATAAAAACTAAATCATAGTACTTAAAAACTAATCGCAACACCCTGTGTTGTTCTTGGCATCACATAAATTGTGCATCCTTAGTCGGCCTACGAACTAAACACCATTATCATTACTGTTAATCGGAAATAAACAAACCTTTGTAATCGACCTTACATGTGTCTTTCTATTTGGAGTCATTACTTCGAATGCCCTTACTTTATTGTCATTTCCAGGAAATACTTTTGTTATACGACCCATAGGCCACATGAGAGGGGGAACACCGTCATCACGGAGCAGAACTAGGTCACCTACCTTCACATTAGACACTTCGTCTCTCCACTTAGGTCTTGACTGCAAATTATTCAAGTAGTATTTGTGCCACGTTTTCCAGAATGATTGTACAATTTTGTTTGTGACATTCCACAGTCTAAGCCTAGAAATTGGGACCTCAGAAAGATCATGCTCAGGGTAGGATACTAATGCACTGCCCGTTAAAAAATGACCTGGAGTCAGGTAAGCAAAATCGTCCCTATCCGATGAAAGAGGCACCAGCGGCCTGGAATTTAATATTGCTTCTATCTGCGTGAGAACGGTATTCATCTCCTCATATGTTATTACACAAGTTCCTAAAGCACGTTTTAGATGATGCTTTGTACTCTTGACTGCCGCTTCCCAGAGCCCTCCGAATACAGGGGAATAGCTTGGTATAAAGTGAAAACGGATATTATTTTGCAAAGCATAATTGATAACCTGAGACTGATGGCTCTGAGAGTTAAGCAGCTTGTATAAGTCAGCTAATTGGTTCCTTGCACCCTTAAAAGTACTCGCATTATCACAATAAACTTCATGCGGCAAACCTCTACGCGAAACGAATCGTTTAAAGCAGGCTAGAAATGCAGCGGTCGTCAGAGAAGAGGAAATTTCTAAATGCACTGATTTCGTAAGAAAACACACATAGACACACACCCAAGCCTTGGTGACGAGAGACCGTCTTAACCTGGATTGTTTCACGGTTATCGGACCCATGTGATCAATACCGATAATATCAAATTGACGAGCCTGGGTTACACGTTGCCTTGGAAAACTGCCCATTAACTGACTTTGTGCTTGAGCTTTCAATCTAAAACATGTAACACATTTATGTATTATCTTCTTAATATGTCTAGGACCGTTTATCAACCAGTATCTTTCATTTAACACTGACTTTAACAATTTTTGGCCAGCGTGCATTAATCTAATATGCTCACTCTGAATGATCATTTCCGTTATACGCGATTCTTTGGGAAGAATAATGGGATGCTTTTGCGCGTACGGTAACGAAGCGTTCTGGAGACGACCACCAAGTCTAACCATGTTTAAATTGTCCAGAAAAGGATGCAATGGTTTGAGCGAACTATTAGTCAATTTTCTGTTATTTTGCAATGAGCTTATCTCTTTTGAGAAATGTTTATGCTGCTCATATTTTATAATATTTAGTAAAGAATCATTTATTTCTTTAGTTGTTAAAAAAGCAGATTTTGTTCTTTGTTCATTGTTTTTTGTTTTACAATTATTATAAAAGCGCCATACATAAGCGAGAATCCTAGTCATTTTGTGTATATCTGAATACCTTGCAAATATATCATCTGCAGCTTGAACGACTGGGAGAGCGATGGTGCTGGAAAGCGCGTTTCCTTGGGAGGACTTCATCTCAGGCAAGATAGTAGGCAAGTCCGGTTTGCTATCAAAAGTATACTTATCACTTTGTAGAAATGGAGGTCCTGACCACCAAAGCGTGTTGTCTGCAAGTTCCTGCGGGTTCACACCGCGCGTGATGAGGTCTGCAGGATTGTCACTGGTGGGAACATAGTGCCAAGTCCACCCGGCCGTTAACTGTGCTACAACTTGGACTCTGTTTGCCACATAAGCATTCAACTGCGTCACTTGAGTCCCGATCCATGCAAGGACTATTTTTGAATCAGTGAACAAACGTACATTATGCACACTCATTTTAATGCTAATCGCTTTGTGAACTTTCACCATTAGTTTTGCAAGCAGCAGTGCAGCATTCAGCTCCAACCGGGGCACAGTTAATGACTTATTAAGCGGGTTAAGACGAGACTTGGAGCAAAGTAAGTATAAGCAAGCCTTACCTTCTTGTATCAGCCTCAAGTAAACACAGCACCCATGCGCTGTAGCACTCGAAGCGTCAGCAAAACCAACAAGCTCGATTGTATGTGCGTTCTCAATAGGAATCATTCGTTGCAATGTGTTAGGTACCATGTTGTCTAAACTTTTAGAAAATGTTACCCATTTGTCCCTCAGCTCACCTGTCAAGGGAGAATCCCATCCTATCTTAGCAGACCACAGTGTCTGGATGAAGCTTTTTGCAGTCACTATGATCGGTGCTATGAAGCCAAGGGGATCATAGAATTTCGAAATGTAACTGAGAATCTCTCTCTTAGTAATTTGCCTATCACCAAACTTTTCGGGACAGGAGATTGTGAAACAGTCATTCTTTGTATTGTAATCAATACCTAAAGTTCTCAAGTTAAAATTCTGTTTCTCAAGGTCAATGTTATCAAAGTGCTGTTCATTTTGGGGAATATTTTGCAAAATTTCAGCAGAATTAGATGCCCATTTATGAGTTTTAAACCCACCCCTTTTAAGCAACTCAATCAATTGATTTTTGGCCTCTATCATTTTGTCAACACCCGTACCTGCATACAATACGTCATCTACGAAGGTGCAGTTCTTTAAAATGAATGAAGCAAGAGGAAGCTCCTCCTTGTAGATTGAGGCCAGCTCATCCAGACACCGAGTTGCCAGAAAACTACTGCTCCGGAAGCCAAATTGGACCGTGGTCAGCTGAATACATTTTATCTCGGTGTTGGGATTCTCTCTCCACAGGATGTTCTGTAATGAGGCATGCGCTGGGTTTAATTTTATGCATCTAAACATTTTTTTAATATCTGTGGTGAATATATGCTCACCAAGGCGAAATAACAATAGTATGTCGAATAAATCCCTTTGTACAACATCACCGTTTAGCAGCAAGTCATTTATTGATATCTTTTTACTAGTTTTCATGGCGGCATCAAGAACAGACCGCAATCTAGTCGTTTTACTTTTTTCATTTATGACCGCGTGATGTGCAATAAAGCAAAGAGGATCATTTTTAAAATCATATTGCCCTATGTCTACATAATGTCCGTGACCTGACTCAATAATCTCATCAATGAACTTTTTATATTCCTGAAACAGCAACTCATCTTTGTGCAGCTTTTTCTCTAAGTTGAGAAACCTATTAAGAGCCAGATGAAATGAATCACCCAGATGGTCGTTGACCTGCTGAAGAGGTACCTTTAGCGGTAAATCTACTTGAAAATGCTGATCCTTTAATTGCACAGATTTTTTAAAAATGTCCTCACATAACTCAGACTCTGTGGCATTCTCATTAAATATCTGAGGAACCTCTTCTGTTTTCCAAAACTGCTTCATTGTATTACTGATGCTGGAGTCACAAGACGTACATAAAAGTGTTACCTTCTGTGAGGGTGTGCGAGAGCTTACAGGCATTTCGCCTCCTACCACGGTGCCCAGCTTAGTTCTGACGAAGATAGGAGCAGCAGTAGATGCCGCGTCGTTCTCGCCGAGCTGCCGTTGATCAGGCAGGAGCATCTGTAAAGTCACCGCACTCGAAATCAGCATCTGTATGTCACTAGGATCATTATAAGTGTCATCGGCCAAATCTATACCAGGAGGCAGTGTAAATGGTGGGAACTTTTGCTGCGGTTGTTGGCATGTTATTTGATCCACCACTTTACAATTAATCATAATTTTATAGTCTGATTTGAGAGAATGGACTTCAAGGGGAATACTATATTTTAATTTATTCTTTGTATTGGTTATTCCAATAATGTCCGTGGAGCTCTCTTTTGGTTTGAGCCCTAACTCCTGTACTACCTGAGAAGTGACAAATGAGACTTGTGAACAGGAATCAAGCATGGCTTTGATAATCATCTCGGTCCCATCGCTTCGAATTAACTTAACCTTGGCTGTGGGAAGTAAATCACGATTATCTTCAGTATCATTATTTGCTACCAATGCTACCGGGACTGTTGCCTCTACACAAGTGTTCACTGCTGGACTACATTCTTCATGTAGTAGGGTACTGTGGGCTTTTTTGCAGGTATTACACCTGAAATGATACCTACACCGGCCTAAGTGTGGGTTCAAACATATTTTGCAAATCTTATTCTCACTCACAAACTGTATCCTTTGTTTCACAGGGGCTAATTTGAATTTGGGACATGCAAATAATCTATGTGAATCATTGCCAGACAACTTACAGTATGGACATGGATGAGCAGCTGGTGCCGACGAAGCCACATTCACCGAGGCTCTTGAACCCGATGACTTGCTGTAGTAGCTCGATGATCCCTGCTGCTGATGGCCAGTACCGTCCACCGTTTCTAGCGCCATCGCTCTCTTTTCGAGGAAGCCTAGCAGATCTAATAGTGACGGAGACTTCCGAATGTCTCGGTCCATCTGGAAAGACTTGGCTGTGTAAGAATCTACCTTTCTTAACAAGATACACAACAATATGGGGTCCCAGCCCGATACGTTTGGGTTTAGATTTTTCAATGCAGCAATGTGCTGTTTTATTTGCGAGATAAAATCTCGAATACCTATCGCCGAGTTTTTAACACTAGGTAAGTCAATTAATTGCGTGATATGATCATTCATTATGAGCGTAGTATTTGCATACCTATCTGCCAGTATTTTGATTGCCTCAGCATAACTTTCAGAACAAAGCGGCAAGTTTTTTATCAAGTCGAGGGGCTCGCCCTTCAGAAAACTGCGCAGATAATACAAGCGCTGAATATTGTCTAGCCTAGGATTATTGTGAATAACAGAATCAAACAAGTTTTTAAACTGCGAATACTCACAATATTTGCCCGTAAAGGTACCAATTTCTATGTGGGGAAGTTTCGTCAGCGCCACAGGTGTTGCATCCTTAGGTTTCTCTGCCGGCTGCTGCACGGAACTCCAGTCCGAAATAGCGTCATTTAGACGGGCCAAAACCTCTGTAAATATATCTTCGTATTTGCCGACATTCTCGTCATCTTTTGGGTTGAGATTCAGTATTTCTTTGTTATATCTTTCGTACTCTTGAAAAATGCTCCTGAGGCGCTCTCTCTTCGTTTGTAGTGCAGCACAACTCGCAGTAGCGAAGTCCTCGGACAGGATGAACTTATTCATGCGCGTGATCGCCGCCTTCACGTACCCCCTGGCCGACACCAGGACGCTGACGTCAACCACTTCCCCGCTGTCCGACATAGCGGCAACTAAACACTATACTGCTTACTAAAACTTAGCCCTAAGCATTAATAATAAAGAAAAACGTATTTTTGCAAAAATGCACGGCGAAAAACAAATGACAGTTACAGATTTGTGTGAGTGACGTAATCGCAGGAATGCAGGCATAGACAAAACAAAGCAAAGCGTCCCATTCACGAACCGTCTTCTTGCGTGAACGAAAGCGATAGATATTTGCGTCTCTTTTCTTCAAAGCATGCGCGTCGCAAACGTTTCGAAAGATTGCGAAACAAAATGCAACACAACATGAAAACGACGATATGATGTAAATATGCTCCAAATTCTTCTTTGCGACGATTCTTCGGAAATCAAAGCGAAAAAGTATGTTGCGTCGCTAGGAATAAGTATTGCGAAATTTCTCAGCGCATGTAAATATTATTTGTTGTAAGCTGAACCAACCAAACGCAAAAATGGCGGTTATTCCATAAAGCAGCTTGCTGAAAATTGCTCTTGGAGTTGGAGTTGATGGGTCTTGCAATGGTGTGTAAAAAGCTAGCACGTATGCCTAGATATTTGCTCACGTATCCGTTGTGAAGCTGCAGCAGCGTTGTTGTGGCAAAGCGAATGTATAGCGCCCTGCCACCCGCCGAAATAGTGTTTTCTTGTTTGCAACCAAAACTCGGCGCTGGAAAGCTTGATTTTATTTGCCGACGATGAAGGACCATGTAGTAAGCTTGAGGAGTTGTGGTTGAGATAGAAAAGTACTAATTTTTCACAATAAAATGAATTTATTTACGTAAGGACATACAGACACCATTGAGGTATGAAATTGAAGAGAAATCAATAAATGACTTGCTGCTAAACGGTGATGTTGTACAAAGGGATTTATTCGACATACTATTGTTATTTCGCCTTAGTATTGGTTATTCCAATAATGTCCGTGGAGCTCTCTTTTGGTTTGAGCCCTAACTCCTGTACTACCTGAGAAGTGACAAATGAGACTTGTGAACAGGAATCAAGCGTATAACAAAAGTATTTCCTGGAAATGACAATAAAGTAAGGGCATTCGAAGTAATGACTCCAAATAGAAAGACACATGTAAGGTCGATTACAAAGGTTTGTTTATTTCCGATTAACAGTAATAATAATGGTGTTTAGTTCGTAGGCCGACTAAAGATGCACAATTTATGTGATGCCAAGAACAACACAGGGTGTTGCGATTAGTTTTTAAGTACTATGATTTAGTTTTTATCATAAGTTCGTAGGCCATCTTAGGATGTGTAATTTATTTGCGATGCCGAGAACACCACAGTGTGGTAGTAATTAGTTTTATGTTCATAAACTGCTATAGTTATTCAATATAATATCTGCTTTAGCTTCTAAAGATGTATGATATAGCTACCTACTCATGGGTGCTCAACTACTCACTCTGTAACTACAAGATGTAATTTTTTTTAAGCTGTGGCTATAATTTTAACATTTGATGTAATGTTTTGTAACAGGCATGTAAGATATAAATGTTGTATTTGCCTGTGCCCCCAGCATGTTGGAATCTTCTTTGTACCAACATCAATGCAAACTCCTTGGAGTACGAGTTTGTTTTTAACTTTTTTATTGATTTCTCTTCAATTTTATACCTCAATGGTGTCTGTATGTCCTTACGTAAATAAATTCATTTTATTGTGAAGAATTAGTGCTTTTCTATCTCAACCACAACTCCTCAAGCTACTAGCCACATGTAGAAGCTTGAGGAGTTATGGTTGAGATAGAAAAGCACTAATTTTTCACAATAAAATGAATTTATTTACGTAAGGACATACAGACACCATTGAGGTATGAAATTGAAGAGAAATCAATAAAAAAGTTAAAAACAAACTCGGACTCCAAGGAGTTTGCATTGATGTTGGTACTAAGAAGATTCCAACATGCTGGGGGCACAGGCAAATACAACATTTATATCTTACATACCTGTTACAAAACATTACATCAAATGTTAAAATTATAGCCACAGCTAAAAAAAAAATTACATCTTATGTAGTTACAGAGTGAGTAGTTGAGCACCCATGAGTAGGTAGCTATATCATACATCTTTAGAAGCTAAAGCAGATATTATATTGAATAACTATAGCAGTTTATGAACATAAAACTAATTTCCACATTGTGGTGTTCTCGGCATCGCAAATAAATTACACATCCTAAGATGGCCTACGAACTTATGATAAAAACTAAACGAACGAACATGTAACGTGGGTAGACTATGGAAAATTCACTTGCTATTTATATTATTAAGTATACTCAGTTATAGCACACACTTGTATAAAGATCTTTATTCCTTACGGAGTAGGTAGAGCCTGTATTAATAATAATAATAAGGCATATTTTTACAACATGTGTCAAATATTCAGCGTAATTTTGGTAAGTTGCTATGACAGTTTGTCAAATTGCTACAACATGGAAACTGCTGTTCATTATATTATAGTCCAATCTTTGCGTCCTCTACCCTACTAATGTACGAGGAGAGAAAATCCATTTTTAATCGTTTCAGATCAAGTAAAAAAGACACACAAGACAAGACACTCGCCATTATAAAGGTGCATAAAGCTACTTATTACTGCGGGAAAATATCTTTTACCACCGGAAAACTCACTAAGATTGTCATGCGTGAGTGAAATTACGGTACGGATGGTAAAGTTATTAAATAAAACAGTGTAAATAATACATGTTCTTTGCTACCTCGTAATCGTCAAACTTTTTAAGACGCCATATTTTTTTAATGTTATCACGGCGGCAATCTTTCAATGATGTCGAAAACTAACCCTATGGCCTTGTGTTAAGGTACATTACATGAAACTAGGTCAAGGAGGTATTTCGACACAGTTCCGCCTTGAAGACCAGACTAAACTACTCTAGGTGGTATTATAATAATGGTAAAGTGTATGGTAAAGTATTCTTGGTCTAGCGGCAACACTGTAGTATACCTATAGATAGATGAATAGATTAAAGAAAGGAAAAATTTTAAAGGGAAGCCGAAGAATTATAAATGTACTAACCCATTTTGGACTGGAAGTGATAAGATAGAATGTACTGTCTACTCGTCTTCCCAGCCATTCGACAAATAATAAAGGAAGTCGAAACCTACATTCTAAAGGTCGGTTTACACCAGGAAGTGACGCTATGCGATGCGCTCTTGTAAAGAGCATGATACAATATAGAATGCAGGTTTACTTTCATACAAAATGTCGTTTGCGTAGAGAGAGATAGATAGTCTAGCTTTTCAGTGTTTTTTTATCAATTTTGTTTCTGTTTTTACTGTTATTATTATAATTCTGAATATTTTTAGAAAATAAGTTCAGATAACGAAAATATTTTTTTATGAATGTACCTTTTATTATCTTTTTTCTTCACGTTCATTAAAAACCTTGTCGTATTGTCCAAATGGCCAACTTGTTAGATTTACGAAAGGCAATTAGTTCCACACCAAAGTCTCAAATTCCATCTCGCTGTCCTTTTCCAACTCTTTTCATTCCCGATAAGTGTGTCCTTGTTTTCTGGCTATTCTTTTATGCAATATTCATTAATTTCGCTAACTTTCGGGGCAGTTGTGAGCGTTCGCAGTAGTGTTGCCGCAGTAGATGGAACTATCGATATATCGATAGTCTAATTAATAAGTAGCGCGACCTTAAACAACAGAATCTAACAATATCGATAGGCCTATAGATAGAAAAAAAAAACACCAATACTAGGATCGATCGATACTGTTGAAAAGTAAATACTATCAATAGTAATGCCATTGAAATCAATATAGACTCGTTGACTTTTCCATATAGAGTTAAAACTGGCGAAAATCTCCTAAAGTGATAAATTGACAAATATAAACTTTGATTTCCCCCCATGGAAATCGACCCGGGACCTCCGGATCGAGAGCCCATGGCTCAGACTAAACCACTAAACCACGGAGGCAATATTGTTAATAATCCGGCTTGCAGTGAGATCTATAATCCCCAGCGAGGTAGTTTCTCATACAAACAGTTGTTCGACAAACTTAGGATTTGTTGTCGCAAACAACTTTGACCTCGGCATTTGATTGCAGGAAAATGTAGATGTGTTATGGTAGCATTGCCATCGATAGATATCCACTATGCCTCTATGCGTTTAACTTTCACAAATGGTACGCCGAAGTAGGATAAATCTGGCCAACGAAACTGTTCAACTTTCCCGAAGAAAAATAGTTTGAAATGCGAAAAAACTGATTCTCCCATACAAAACGGCTCATTTTGCTGACACCATAATGTGTAACGACAATATCGAAGACTAAAAATACAGACTGGCAGCTTAACATGCTTTCCAAATTATCTTATAATCCGTTGCTTCAAGCTGCTTCTGCTACATGCTAGTAAAATCCTGACTAAAGCGCAAGTATGAATGTTTATTTAAGACTTTCGCGCTTTTTATAACTGTTAAATACGGGTATTTAATCACGTAGGGGTTTGGAAGTATGAATGTTATTCAGCCTTGGTTTATTTATGGCCATATTCCTCAAAGTTACATCTACTCATCGCTAGCGTGGAAATTTGACTATTGATCTATTTTAAGTCACACACGTTTTGAATTCTCGTCACGTATCTTCCGTGATTTCTTTTCATCGCATGTATTGTAGGATCGGTGCGACTAATCTTTCTTAATCTTATTATCGAACAACACTTATTATTGTCAGCTGTGACTTTTCTTCTTCTATTGGACTTATCTTTTGCTCACTTTCAAATAAGCTTAAAGTAGACTCGACTTAGTTGAAAGTTTTCTAAGGCTTGTATTTATAAAGCGATCTCAAGATTGAGAGCAATATTAAGTATGGAGTCGTTTTGTACTGAAATGACATTTCTGATACGAACTCAAACTCGCTGTCACTCTTGAGAGCTGATTATAAATATGGGCCTTAATCTTATATTACGTAGTTAAGTTTTAGTTTAATAAGATGGTATCGATTCGTAAGCGCACAAAATCAATAAATCTGGACTGAAATGGTCGCCTGTCATTGTCTATCCTGAGAGAACAGAAAGTGACGGCAACAATTTTGGTTAAGATTTAGTTAAGTCATGCTCTCCACGAATTGATAGATTTTTTTCCAGTTCGTGTGTTATTATAATAACAACGTAGTATATAAAAAATTAACGCAATTATCAAAATAAGGAGACTAAATACTGGATACGGAAATTCCGTTGAATGCAGTAACGGTTTAGAGTTTCATTTGTAGTTCTTAATTACTAGTACATTTTGACTTGCTTGCATGATAATATTTGCTTTCTACTGGATTAGGAGCAGTAAAAAACATAGAATGTACCAGCTGCTTCGGGGATATTGTAAAAGCCAGTATAGGGGAGCAAAGTGTGTAATTCAGGCAAAGAGTTGACAAACTACCTGTCACTGGCTGAAAATTCAGCATTTTATAAAATGCCTAGGCAATGTACAAAATGCATTGTATAGATTGCCAAATCGTAGCAGTTAGCTACGACGTAGCACCTTTGTAGCTATATTTATTATTGTAGAATTTAGGTATAAATATAAACTATATAGACTGTATTTACTTAGCTGTGGAACGCTAAAAAGTGCGGAAATCCCGAAAAAGCGACCAAAAAGTAATTAATGTACCACTTCCGCACAGTGGGTCGGTTTAACAAAAGGAGGGGACAATGATCGTAGCACAATGGTGGCCAATTTCCAACGAAACTAAAATAGGCCCATTTGCACCAACGCGTACGGCTAACTGTAGGTTGAGATTTTAATCCGCGATTTTACTGCGGGAGTATGGAGGCTGATAATTAAAAGGACTGTGCAGTAACGACAGTGTTTTATGACGAATGATGTTATAAAGAGGATGATACAATTTGTCTGAGATGACCCTCGTCTTAAGATAAAATATAAAAAGTCAAACAGTAGTTGTTAGTATTATGCATCTGTGTTAATTTATATCGTTTAGTCGTAACATTGTCGCGAGAATTGATAGAAGTCAAGAGGTAAATAATAAATGCACGGTTTAACTAGTCTCACTTTGGTGTTGATTTTATTTTTTGTTAGTTATTCAAGCTCTGTGTTTCTATTTCTAAACTTTCTATCTTTCACTCCAAAGTCAATAACATGTCTAAACTTCACTTGCAGGCCACATACCGTGAGTATCTTTATGTTAATCACAGCTCTTTCACAAACAACTAGTTTTCTTCAAGCATCTTGCATCCAGCAACTCTGGCAGGAAATCTTCGTTTGATTTCCTCTTGCTCTTTTGATTAACTGCACTCATGTTGTTGGAACCGGCTGAGTGCGCGGGTACACGTCATAACGCGATAACCCAATCTCTGATCGGCACGCGAGCAAATGTGACCGGTAGGAGCCGTTGAAAAGGGCGCAAGTGGAGCTATACAGTTTTGCTTTTAAAGAAGTTTCATACAGTGAAAATAATTAATACTAACCTAATTTACAAAAATGTTATATGTATTTTAACTTATGCAGAACACAGAGATGTCGCGAAAAAATCATTTTCACTTTATTTTAACTCAAATACATTTTCACTTTATTTTTCCACTTTTCCAACTTCCTCAAAATTATTTTATTAGTTTACCGGGACCCCAAATCTCCTCCGAGACATTTAACACAAACCACTTGGCTCCAGCACTTAAGGCATTAACTGTGTGGCGTTTTGACATTTCTAAGTTGTGACATATTTACCATTATCCACTAATTCAGGGTTCGTGGGTTCGTGCGATCAGATCTAATCTGATTATAGAGTGTACGCTTGCCCTAATAAACGAAATTTAAGTTTGGGTGTGAATTTGAGACTTTTAGTAGTTTACTGATTATTATTTTGATTTATGAGTGGAATGAAAGGCAAGTAATTTGAAGATGTTTTCATACTCCTTTATCGAAGTTTTACAAAGAATCAATTGTAATAAGATTACACTAACTTTCCACCTCCATGTTCTTCCATGCTGGACTGGGAGCGATAGAAAAACATCGAGCATGCTGTAAAAGACAGCAAAGGGATTCCAGTCGAGTGTCGTGTAATTTAGGCGATGGGCTGACAACTTGTCACTATAGCGTAACACATTTCAATCTAAAATTGACCTCAATATTTGTCAGACGTAGCGAAAACACTTTTACTGTTTTACGCTCTGCCTACCCCGCAAGGGATTATGGGGTAAATGCTTACATGGAAGTGTACTTGTAATTTAAAAACGAGTCGCATTTATTTTGCAATCATATGTCAAACACATAGTACCCTAGGCTGAAAACTATATGAAAATGACAAATACCAGAGGTAAAATAACTACTTCAACTTCTAAACATATCTAGAACAAAAATTATATTTGACATTTCTGTTGTAGGTATAAATGATAAATAAGATTATTAGTGTGATATGTCTATAAAAACAATACGAACAAAACACTTGAATATTATTCCGCCCATAAGATAATTATAACAGTCCACTCAAACCAACATGGAAGCATGTCACATCACATCACATCCATTACAAAATAATAAGTAATTAGAAAATAATAAGCCTTCGGTTGTTTTTCCACTAGACGGTACGGCAACGGCACGATAACGATATCGTCACGATACCGTGGCTCTCTTTTTCCAATAGGACGGTAATATCGCATAAATAAAGCGTACCATTACAAAGCCACAATCTAAGATGTGACATATCAAGAAACCCATCATAACTTCGTTCGCAGTCGCTGCAACAATCATCTGAGTAGATTTCATGGCCAATGATGATAATTTCATTCATTTTTATACATTATCTCTTCCATGGTATTGTCCGTCGATGATACCGTGACGTTGCCGTTGCCGTGAACGTGCCGTCTAGTGGAAAAACGCACATTAGAAAAATAATAAGCCTTCAAATAGCATCGTCTATGGGGAAATTAATATGAAAGCGTTCGTCATGGTCAATAATATTACTTATTGATAAGGAAGTTGCGTCAGTCAAGCCACAAAATGCTTCCGTGGTCTACTGGTCCGAATCTTGGAGTCTCAATTCGGAGGTCATGGGTTCGATTTCCTCCGTGGAGACTATGAATTGGTATTACTAATTTATTAGGTACTACTTTATGAAATTATACCCAATTTAGACAGGACAATGGAAGCTGCTCATTTCTATAGCAATTAAGATGATTTCGTGCTTCGGAGAGCACGATAAGCCGCCTGTCGCGGTCTATTTCTTCTATAGTGGTCATTACACGAGCCAAGTCTAAGGTCTTCTATAAGGCGGTTTAAAATCTCTGGCGCCAGTGTTCATCAGGTAGATTTCTTTTTACCGAGATCATGGTGCATGCAACTGCACCGAAATACCAATACAGAAAACCACGTTAAATTATCCGTTATTATTAAAATATCTTATGGGTATTTTCCATTTCCCTTCTCATATGGAAAATTAATGTTTGATAGTAATCGAGGGCATCCGTTCCCCATAACGTATGTTTACTTAGTAAAGTTAATATTTGATGTAAATTGGTTAAATCAATACCGTTTAAAAGTGTTTGTATAGAATCAATATTTTAGTTGAGTAGTTTCAACCGCGCGTATGGATTCAGTTAAGTAGGTTACACAGATTTATTAAATTAGTTATTTTCACATCAGGTGATTAAAATTTTATTAGCATGCAAATTAGCAATCTGCTATCTATGAGATAATGCTGTCAATTAGAGTTGACACATTTCTAAACTACAAATGTGAAAAAATTGCAGTTGTCTTTTTGTGCACTTACATTGTATTTGATTCGTATCCGATTTGGCCTTCGTAGTACCTAATTGTATGACAACTTGTTTTTTTATACGAATCTAATATCTAATATGAATCTAATACTTCCATGCTGGACTGGGAGTGATAGAAAAACATAGAATGTGCCAGCTGCATCTCCTCCCGGGCATGCATAGAAGATTGAAAAGTCATCTTCATAAAATCCATCAAAACAGGTTTCATACACACCGGCTTTCTACCCGCCTTGCTTAGCGCGGACTACCTCAGGCGAACTAAGGTCCATGACATGACTGTTAGCTGGTCTGTATATGACCGATTTTGGTTACTTGATTGTAAAAGTTTTACTGCTCTTTAGTTCTACTGTTGAACACCACTAGCTGCTAGAAAAATTATTTAAAAAATTCGCGGTTGGCTCGCGTGTTCAGCTCAATTTATGAAAGCGAGCATTTTTTCAAATTTCGAGTCTTGAGTAACGGTCTACTCGAGTTGATTCATTTATGTGAAGCCTGAACGAGGCAACAGTTAATAAGCAAGTAAACTGGGCAAGCGAGAGTCGGATTGGTTGGTAAAAGGTTCTGTCCCAAGGATATAGATGGCGTGATCAAGGCGTGACGCTATTCTAGCAAAATTAACGTTAACATTAACACACTGTTTGTTACGTAATATTCAGCAATCATTAACTTTGTACGAAACCGGTAGAAAAATACAGAATTGGGAGCAAATTGTAAAAACCAATTAGTTGTATCAGTATTATTGCAATAAACGTGATGGTTGAATATTATGTCAACGCAATACACAGTCTTGTTAGACGTTTGATCTAGAAAAATCTCTTAATAGGGCTATTGACGCTCTACCTAACCCTGGGTATTTGCGTGATTGCAAATAATGTAAACTAGGTAAGTACCTAGTTTACATTATAAGTACCTATTATAGATTAATATTTTACCAGCCCTCGTAGCATGCCGCCGCGCGATAACGAATATCTATATCTCATCTATTAGTCAAATCTCCATTCAATCTGACAGATAGATGTGATAAATACATACAATCTGACAGATAAATGTGATAAAATGTGGCTGTCGCAGCTTGATCGCGGCTGCATGCTCGGGGGCAGGTTTTCTTTTTACAAGGTTTAACCGACATGATTTTTCCCCTAGCTAAAGGAGCCCTAAAACTATGAAAGCTGTTACTGCAGCTCGGCTTGAAGTTGAACGGCGGTCAAGAAGCTAATTACTCGTGCACAGCTTTTACAGAAAGCTGTTGTAAAAAAACTGTGTTTAAGCAGGGTCGATGACAAAAACAGTGTGTGTGTATTATAGTGGGGTAGGCAGAGCATCAACGACCCAAACAAAGGTCGTTCCGCCACGTCTAACAAGTTTGAGGGTTGTTTAAGATCTGTATATTGCTGTAGTGATGGTTGTCAGCGCATTGCGTAAATTACAATATACTGAAACCCTCGAATCCCTTAGCTGATTTTTTAAATTTCCTGAAAGAATTTCTTCATAAAAGATGTTCAGTTTCGTTAACTGAGCAACCCCTGTCAATTTGTGGTTCGCTGTTTCCTACATCCGGTTTATGCGTTTGTATGCCATTATAGTCAAGTAGTGACTTAATGTCCAATTTAAATTCCCAATGAAAAAAAAATTGGTTCCATCCAATAAATCGTCGTCATATTATTGCGGAGGTCTCAATTTCGGCCAAACCGCTATTAGTAAGCATAGACACAGCCCGTCCCGATTAGCAGGCATGACGCGTAGCGACGCGGCGGACCCCCTGATTGTCTTTAGTTTTGGTTGCGTCACCATTAGGGTTGCCATCAAATAAAAAACCAGACATTTAACTTTAAAATCTTGCTTATACATAAAGATTTGGCCGGACTCGAAAGCTAGGCATGTTGGGAATAATGGCCATGTGATCCCGGGTCAGAATAGTATCACCTTATCTCTTACTTTATACTTACATAGGAAAATCCTACTTTATACATACATAAGTACGTAAAGTCACGCCTTTATCTCTTATGGCGTAGGCAGAGCGTAAAACGCCTCGTAAAATGCACCTTCGCCACGACTGACAAAAATTGAGGGAAATTTAAAAATTGTATGCGCAGTGACAGGTTGTCAGGCCATCGCCTAAAGTACAATATACTCGAATCCCTTTTGCAGACTTCTACAGCAGCATGCCCAGGAGGAAGGGCAGCTGGAAGATTATATGTTTTTCTATCGCTCTTAGTCCAGCATGGAAGTTCAAAAATAGTAGCAGCAGCGTTCCTTCTCTGGGAATGTAATCCGCTAAGCTTGGTGAAAATGACAACCACTTCATCTACCCGACTGAAGATGAATATGTGGCAACCCTAGCCACGATGAACCCAATATTTGTCTTTTGGCGAAAATAGGAGGCTAAACACATCTTGTTCGAAAATTTACGGCTGGAAATCAAATTTAAGATGTAGAGACGCATTTTGTCAATCTTCCCACACTTTATCAACAAATAGAAAGTAGTTAGAAATAGAGGAGATAAGACAAAATCACTTTTCTTGTCGTGTGGGTTTTGTTCGAGTCACTTAATGAAATCTATAACTATTAGACATTTTAACGGGTTCTTACCACGATTTATTTGATTTTTGAGTTCCCGATATTTCGATGCTGTTACAAGCATCCTGATCACGGGTAGACTGGAGTGAGTTCCAGTAGTGACAATACCAACAGTGTCAATAGTGTTCCGCAAAAAAGAAGAAGATTGAGGGTAGACAGATATGTCTGTCCCTAAATCCACCCGCAGTGTTCTCCAGTCTACCCGTGATCAGGATGCTTGTAACAGCATCGAAATATCGGGAACTCAAAAATCAAATAAATCGTGGTAAGAACCCGTTAAAATGTTTAATAGTTATAGTGAAAATAACCGCGAAAGTTTAAAATTAATGAAATCTATATTACTGATTCAAACAGCATACTTTTTTATAATTTTAATTAGGACTATAAAAATTAATGCAATTCTGGTTTCTTTTCTAAATTTCTATTCACTTCAGCATTTTTCCGGCGGAAGGATAGACAAAACCAGACAGACAGTACGATGTTCACTTTCGCCGTACCTTGAAAAAATATCGAACATATTGTAACTAGGTCAAACCATGCCCCTGAACTAATCAAATTCGGCATACAAACCTTTACATCGCGTTACTCTTTATCCAATACTGGCTGGAATGAACTTTGACATTTCTATTGTAATCAAAAGCGGCGATGTATACAAAAGTGAGAGGTACATTGGTGGTCCTATAGGGTAGTTTAGTAGGGGTCGGGAAGGGGTTACATTGCGTGATTTGACCCCCAGGACATAACAGTTTGAATTGTTACGTTAGGGACTTAATCCAAACATGGTTTCCTGCCTTTCAATTGTACACCAAATTGTCGTGAAAGTTACATTAATATTATGTAAAATTTTGCCCTTGCAGAGATAAGGATAATTTTATGATTAAGGGTATTTTCACGTCAAAAACTTCTGCCTAATGTTCCGCGCAGAAACTTCAGCGAGAATGCCATAGTATTATTATGATAGATACAAAACGACATTAGCATTCACATCTGACCTTAGAAAGACCGTGCGTTGCTCTAAGGACCTAACCTACGTATTTAATGACAGCACCATGTCTAATTATAAAGTTATATTTAGTACCTTTTAATAGGTACGATTTATTCATTTAAAATGTTCCAACTCAGTGACGACTCTTCAACTTTTCTTTTACGAAGTAGCGAGAAGATCCAAGATTTAAAAAATATGATGCAAATGAAGAGATCTCACTTCCAAACTTGGGAAAAAATATTAGCCAGAAAACTTTTCGAGAATATTAATAAGTGATATTAATAAGATGCCATTTAAAAATTAATACTAGCAGTCGAAAAGGCAACTTTGCTTTCGTATTTTAGAAAGAAAAGTTAGGAATTTTCACTTCCTTCTTCGGGCTCGAATAATAACTCAACTTATGTTTGACTTATACATTTTCTTCGAGATTCCATAAGTTTGACATTCTTTGACTAGTTTTGAAGTATGATGCTATGGATTACTTACTTCATACAAAATCAAAATATGTTATACTTCTTTTAAACGTTTTTTATTTGTTTTCGTAAGTAAAACTACCGACCGAGCCGTACGTAATGAGCGTCATAGAGAGTAAATAACTACTCTTAGGTCATAGGCCTAACTAAAGCCTAAGCCTAAGTGAAGACCAACGAGTAAAGTCCTTTTTTGCCACATCTAATCAATCATTGAGTAAATTAAAAAATAACCTGTGTCTTGTTAAAATAACGATTTACGCCCTGAAAAAATAAGATAGACATGATCAATTGATCAACATACTATTTATGTACATCGAAATTCTATGTTTATTTTTATTGGAAAGTACCTTACTATATCTTTTTTCCCTGTTTGTTTTTTTTATTAAAATGGTTCATCTTGGGCATGGATCTTGGGTTTATCACACTGGCCAGTTATAAAATTAAAAAGTATTATTTACCACAGAGTAAATAATAACAAACTGTAAATGAAACAAGCAGCTCTATCAGAATGGAAATGAAACAGGGCGTAGATTCATTTTAGTCGCCACCTGTGAGTTGCAGTCGGAACTTACACAAGGCAGGCACAGGCTTGGTTTGACAGTGAAACTTTGTTTGGTTCTGTTGAAACTTTTCCAGAGGAAACTGAAAAACTGGCTAGAGGAATATTATATTTTTATGAATCATTTAATGCGATTATTCGAATAGTTATTGTAAACAATTAAAATACACACGGAAAGTAAAAAAAAAACACGACTTTTGTGTATCATTTTTAAATTAGAATTGATTAAAATAAATTGTTCATGTTTAGATTATGTCAAATAAAATTTATCCTGAATATCAAAGAACATAAAATCTTACAATATAACAATTAGTTAATTTTTTTTTTTAAATCAATGTCAATTCGCTATGTAATCAGGGCGTGCTATATCTTCATCTTGTTCTTTAAGTGTGTGTTTTCTTGGCTAGGGTTGACTACTAATATTATGTACGGAGTAAAATTATGTTCTATTTTTTTTTTTACTTTCGTACATTATTCTGAATAAAGTTGCTTGTCAAGAACATAACAAAATACAATGTAGGAGTAGGTAGAGTGGTCCAAGTACTTACCGTTGGACTTTTTTTAATATAAAAGATATATTTTAAAAATAGCTTTGATTCATGTCCTGTACAACGGCCTCTTTCGATGAAGGGAGCCAGGGAGTAATTGCAATGATCGCATACTTGAGTCTTAAATTATCATACATTTTTAATGGACTATAGTAGTAACCTTCTGGTGCACATTGACCACATGATTCGAAAAAAAATGTTGTAGCATGCAACAGGTTGGCCAATTACCAAACAATAGTCGCACCTGTGTCTGCTACCTCTTTTTATTTGTCAACCCTATAGTTGTCTATGTGTGTGTTTTATGTGTGTATGTGTGTGTCAGGTATCAGTCACGTCACGGGAGGATAAATATCTCAAGTGTCTTTGCCCTGCGCGGTGGCCACCCAGCCACGCTGCAGAATAGGGGCTCGTCCATAACATGTACACGGTTTTTGAATTGAAAATGTTTTGTTTTTTATTTTATTAATTTTTAAGTGCCTGTGCGAAATTTCTTAATGTGTATTTTTTTTTATTTCTAGGTGGCCAATCACTTATTGGCCATAATGATCTGATTCGCAATATTTTCAATTTCAATTTATATTTCTTGAAAATTTATCTTCAATTTTAAAATGTTAAATACTTTGGAGACATTTGCTCATTTATTGGTATTAGTTGCAATTCTAATTCAGGATGTTAATAAAATATAAATCATAATGTTTTGATAAATCAAAGTACTTAGTTCTCGTATAAAATCGCAGTATTTATTTGATGGAGCAAAATAAAATTTAAGCATAGAAACAAATAAAACCTAATCGAATGTATCAAATGCCAAAATAATGTAGCAATCTTTAAACCGAGCTACAATCCAATAAATAAGAGTGGCTGTTATATCGTTTGAACATAAAATACATTCTCGAACATACAAGCTATACGATAAATATCTCGAAATATCGTCTATTTTATTCATCGTAAAACCGTCTGTCGGTCGCAGCTTAACAAATACGCATACGGCATTGCCCACTGCGCATGCCCGAACCTGGCTCATTCCGGACTATTTGTTTTGTCGTTACACTATCAAAAACCTTCGGATTGCTCGCAAAGTAGCATCTCCTGATTATTGTCCGCGGTCTCGAACGTACCCCTCGCGAGTGGCATTAAAAAGATAAAGTGCTCCCTGATTGGTTATCAATTTGCGCGGCCTGTCAGCGGTTCGCGCCAATAGTTGACGTTTGACCGCGTGCGGTCTTCATATTGTGATCGGCCAGTAACTTTTCGTGATTAGAAGTTGGTGAAAAAGTTTGGTTTAGGCATCTGCAATACGGCAGACAGCCTATAGACTGTCACTTTTGTGAACTGTGTTTTAAAACTTGTATTGTTTGTGAGAGTAACTGTACTGTTTATTACATTAATCACAGTTGTGACTTTTGAATCTTATTGCTAATTCATATTCGGTATTTTAATTCGATCAATTTTATTAATTAACGGCGAAAAGGTCTTTTATAGTGACCACAATGAATATAACTTCGACGACCGACGGTAAGTGCATTTTAGATTTTGAAAATTTAAACATCTGCATTGGAAAAGTACCTAATTGCATTCCCTAGATGCGCACCGCTGCGGAATTCAAGAAATTTTAAAATTTGAACCTTATGACTGGCGGCATGGAGAGCAGAATTGATTAACATACTTTGACGCTGGTACGAATTCGGAAACAATTGAATTTTGTCTCTGTGGCGTTCAATTTAAGGATGAATTTTGGATGTCGCGGAAAAGTGCTCTACATAGTACTCGGTTCTGGTTCTGTTCTGTAGTTTGTAGAATGACGCTAGTATACAAGGTGTGTTATTTTATTTAAAAATTGTTTTTTTTTTTCAATAAATATTGATTTTTAAATTCAAGACGAAAAAAGAGTTTTCTTTTTACAAAATACCTTTTGGATAATTTGATGAAAATTTTCAAATCTTATCTTTCACTGTGATGTCAAAGTTTTAAAAACTGTCTCACCCTATACAAAAGTAGTTTTAAAATAAACCACACAAGTTTTGCTAAGCGTTATTTGGCGTGTATTTTGAATATTTTGTATATTAGGACCGACTTCCCATATAGTTTCAACTTCGAAATTAGTTTTGTCAGGCGAAACTTTGATTGGCAGAGTTAAATGCGAGTGTGGCGGAATTTGTTTAAAGAAAAGGTGATTTTCGGCTTTTAAACTTTATATCCCCCCCCCCTCCAGCCCCAGTGAAAGAAGGTCACCTTGAAAATGTTCAATTTAAGGTGATTTTAATCATGAATTTAGCAATTAGAATTCAAGATTATGCAACCATCCATACCCCGTAATACCTTTGATATCGTTTAAATCAGCGCGCGCAACCGCGTGGCGGTGACGACCCTCGCCGCGTCAAAAATGTGCGAAAACGCACCGAAATTATTAAACCAACCATTAAAAAAAATATTAACCCAAGTATCGTGATTAAACTTAGGTACTTTTAGAAAATAGCGACCAGAATTTGAACCAATATGCTACTTGTATATTTTTTACGTACACCAAGTTAATTGGTTTCTTTAGCACCACCCTGTAACTATTAAACGGTTTTGGTTTTGTTTACCAACGACTAATTAAATGACAATACAATTTCAGTGGAAACAACAATTTAAAACATACACGTTGTTTAATTTTAAGTAAATAAATATAATTGCTTGTTTCATTTGAATCTCAGAGGATCCTGACGGTCGATCCTGGGTAACAGCATCAGAGGTTTGCCTGTATAGTCTAGCTCTAGCTGACCATAAGCAGTAGTATAGGTTTCATAAGGGGCCGCCTGCAGCGCCTGGCTTGTTACAGATGTTATATTTCACGACTGCCGCTTAGCCATACTTGTGTTTGTAAATGTACCTAACTATCTACCTTACATGCACAATGCCTTAGTGTGTGTAAGCTCGGCACAAGGTATGGCCTAGCGGCAGTCGCGAGATAAAACATCTCTGTGTATTTTCACAAGGGCCAACTTGGCTTGTCCCCACAACCGGATTTGAGCATTAAAGATATTGCTGGTGTTCCATCGAGGTGGGGATTTCTAGGGCCTTTGAATTGAAGTTTCTGAATGAAATAGCTCTCTGTCAATTGGATTTTTGTTACCTCTAGCCCAGAATAAAACAGAGTCGACGATGTAATCTAATCTTGTTAGAAGCCTTAAAGAATGAGAAGAATCTTAGGCTCGTATTTATAAAGCGTTCTCAAGATTGAGAGCAATATTAAGTATGGATTTGACAGACCGTTTTGTACTGAAATGATATTTCTGATACGAACTCAAACTCGCTGTCACTCTTGAGAGCTGATTATAAATACGGGCCTTAATCATAAATACCTACATAAATCGTCGTACACTGAAAAAGTTAAACAGCTATAACTGCCTTCCTTCAATCTGTTCCCTTGATACAAAGTAGGTGGCCGCTGTTTAAAGCATTTTGAACCTTATATCTGCAGCATTAACGCATAAGGCGATATATCTCCGAGAATTCCGGCAGGTCAAATTAATGATCCTTTTCAATTAGGAAGGCTTCGCCTCTTACGTAGAAGCGTGTGCTTTTTATATGTATAGGGTGTGAAAATCGACCATGCTTTTTTAAATAGGGTGTTCATTCTTTTGACATAACTAGCTTAGAGTCATTTCAGTAACCAATAAAGAAATAAGTAAAAAATAATATTTTCGTAATAAATAATTGTGACAGGTGTGGTTGATATTCCACCAATACGAACTAAGCGCTTCCAAAACTCTTTCATGTGCACAGCAAAAAGGTGGAACTCACTACCTGCGTCTGTGTTTCCGAATTCATACAACCCCCAAATCTTCAACGTTAAAGTGGACAGGCATATCTTCTGGGTGAGCTCGCTCCATCGTCGACTCCATCTCTGTCGCTCCCGACCTAAACTGGAGTCAAGTACAAACCCATTTCTAATTTAAAAAGAAACTTTTTTTATCTTATTTCTATAATTTTTACAAGTTATCGCATTCCTACTTTGCTAACGTAGCAGCGTAGAGCTTTCGTAGCTCGTAGAACCGCACTTCGTAGCAACTTCTACAATAGTAGATTACTTTAGAGGCCGAAAATAAAGCAATGTATGGTCGAGTAAATTTGGAAGGCCTCGACTGTGTAAACGAGACCATACATTGCTATTTTGGCTGAGATTAGTACAGTACTTTTCTCTCATTTGCGAGGAAACAATAAAAAATCACTGAAAAATATACACTAAACTAGCGATTTCTCCATAATATTGTGAAATTTAAAATTAGAATAGCGCCATTGACAGGTGTACATTCCATTCATTCATTATCTCTTTTTTTTTTTTTTTTGCGCATTCTGCCTTTCAAAAAGTTAATAATGTGAAATTGAAAACACCTAATTCATATTGTCCATACTAGTGTGTATTTTAAAGACCGTCTTTACTGTCGTTTGGAGAAATTGCCGGCCTAGTCCCGCAAAGAGTGAATGTACGCTTTGTTTTTTTTAAATAACGAAGCAATTTCCGAGCAAATGGGAGAAAAATTATTTATGGAACAGAGAAATAGCTTCAAACTATTGAAATTGTTACCAAAACCGCAAAGTTCACGAAACCAGGGTTGAATGTACTCATTCATAATGATATTTTAATGAGTTTGGCTGCAACTCCTGTTGGCAGAGGAGAATAGGTATAATTTTCTCAGTACGTCACGTGACTCGAGTGGGAAATGCAGAAATGCATTTGCACTTGTGTTGCGTGTTAATGGATAGCAGTATTCATAATTTAGGTAGTTCTTGTTTATTAATATTTAAGTTTATGTTAAGTATCAATGTTTCTTTTAAAAAACACATAAATCGAATGGACACGTCAGGACAGATGCCAGGGTTCAACATTAGTGATATGAAAATCTAGTGTTGGAAAGAAAGAAAGAAAGAAAGATAGATAGAAAGAAAGAAAGAAAAAAGAAAGAAAGAAAGAAAGAAGGAAGGAAAGAAAGAAAGAAAGAAAAAAATAATTGTGGGCTGGATCCCAATTATTAAAAAAACTTGCCCCAACACTTCGCTCATAAATAACTCTTAGTAAGACTATACACATCCCAAAAGGGTGTGACTACATAAAAACAACTTAACCATCTCATAGCAAAAAGTACGGACATATCGCCGACGATATCCTTGGTGGCCATAATTCTGAGTGGGACCAACTGTGACTAACGACTATCCCTCAGAGACAGTGTAGACGGACTGCAAACGGACCGCATTGTAACTGAAAAAAGTACGGACATATTATCACCGATGATATCCTTGGTGGCTTTAATTCTGAGTGGGACCATTTGTGACTAATGACTACCCTTAGAGACCATGTAGACGGACTGCAAGCGGACCGCATTGTAACTGCAAAAAGTACGGACATATTGCCAACAATATCCTTGGTGGCCACAATTCTGAGGGGGACCAACTGTGACTAACGACTATCCTTAGAGACCATGTAGACGGACTGCAAGCGGACCGAGTTCTCTGAGTGGTGTTTTGTTATTTGTTTCTAAAGATCTACTTTTTTGTATTTATCATGAAGTGAATTATTTTTCATATTTTAATTCAAAATTAATATGAATTAACTATTTTGACCAATGAAAAGATATTACAAAAAAATGTGACGTGAAGATTTCAACAAAAAGTGACTCAAAAATAACTTTTAATGCCTTCTTTTTTACCCGACTGCGCAGCGCAAAGGAGGGTATTGTGTTTATCAGCCTATGTATGTATGTATGTGTGTATGTTTGTTCCTTTGCGCCACTCTAGAGACCAAACGCGTGGGCCGATTTTAATGATTCATACGTCAATCGATTTGTCTTAACCATGCGAGTGTCACTGACGATATTATTTTGATCAAAATTAAATATGGCGACAAACAGACGCCATTTTGTGAAAAATAAAAAAACAAAAGTTGGCGAACTATATTGAGTGGGGTATCATTGAATAGGTATTTGAAAATCAGTTAAAGGTTTCTTACGCCATTTTTCGTTTAGAGTAACCATTTAGGATTTATAACGACTTAAAGTTTGCTATGAATCATTTCTCGAGTTCAGTATAAATCTTTATCCAAATAAACATGTTAGTAAGTTTGGGCCATTAAAAGTCGATTATACTTGTCTATTACACTAAATAATTTCGATCAATACTTTAGAAGATATCAAATGTTTTGAAGTTAAGCGCAATCGGAAAAATCCTACTCCTAGAAAGACCACTCTAACTTGATCCTCAATTATATTCAAGTTGCTTTACACGAGCAGCTCACATTATGTTGGTTTCAGCCCTATCCACTACACCATCCAGGCTTCCGTCTCAGTATAACTAAAACTAAAAAGTATTAAATAAAATTTTAAATTAAAAAATCAAAAAACCCAACTGCGTAGGTAATATTACTTACTTAATTTATAAAATTTACCTTTAAAAAGATAAAAATAAAATTTTAAATTAAAAAATCAAAAAACCCAACTGCGTAGGTAATATTACTTACTTAATTTATAAAATTTACCTTTAAAAAGATAAAAACAAGTAGGCATATTTCGATATATTATCCATTGACTAGTATTTATGTCCTCTTGCTAATTAGGTACATCAGTCAAACAAGTTCATCTGCAGCAAAATCTTACAAAAATCTCATGCAGTCGGAGGCAATTTGTCCTATAAGTTGGTATTTACAATTAAATCATAATATAGCCTCCGACTGCACGAGATTTTTGTAAGATTTTGCTGCAGATGAACTTGTTTGACTGATGTACCTAATTAGCAAGAGGACATAAATACTAGTCAATGGATAATATATCGAAATATGCCTACTTGTTTTTATCTTTTTAAAGGTAAATTTTATAAATTAAGTAAGTAATATTACCTACGCAGTTGGGTTTTTTGATTTTTTAATTTAAAATTTTATCGACTCTGTCTCCCTCGTCCCTAAACTTGGCTACGTCAAGAGCAAACCCATAAAAAAAAAACACATAAAACAATTATTATAGGCCGAAAAAGAAGTACCTAAATGCAATTTTAGAAAATTTCTTCGAATACAGCTATCTTACAGTCCGTCTGCATAGACCCTTAGACTATAAGCGATGAATATTTGATGTTCCGGTTGTAGGTTTGCACACTATACATTTATATATACACAGTTGTATGTATGTATGTAGTCATTTCTCTTGCTAGGTAATAGGCTGAACTTTGGGAAGGATGAACGTATATTTTTATCGGCTTCAGTAAAAAGATTTTAAGCTTTTTTGAGATGATTTTTTTTATTACAATTAGAGACTTTCAGATGACAGAAAATAGTATTTTTATTCCCGATAGATGTAGCTTACTTTATTTCATCTCATCAAAGCCATCCTCAGAATAAGAACTCCTTAAAGATTGCGCCGGTAGGGCAAAATATTTTTGATAAACTGTATAATGGAGTACAAGTAAGGAGTTCTTATTCAGAGTAAAAAACAAACCTCTTGAAAAAGTTCCATATCTTAACAAAGTTATTTTCACGATATAATTTATGCGATTCCAAATGATGATTATAATAATTCTGCTAGTTGGGCGAGAATAATAAATATTATGCCTAGCAGCAAAAAAATACGACGAAAATAATGTTCATTTAGATTTGACATTATGGTATGTCAATTTGAGTCTAAAAAATACAAAGAGTTTATATTCTAAGGGAGCATTGTCTTTTTTTTTTAAATGAAATAAGAGCAGAGCCATCTTATGTGAATTTTTGAACTAAAATTTTGTGCTGTCAAAAAGTCTCTAATTTTTGGTTTGGAATGTGATCTACCTCATAGCTGTCCATCACGAAAAACCGCAATAAAACTCATATCATATCCTACCACCCAAGGAACTGGCTGCAACTTAACTTCCGCCTGCCAAGCGATGTGTGTATGGCTGTTTTTCTACTAGACGGTACGGCAACGGTACGTTAACGATACCTTCACGACACCGTGGCCCTGTTTTTCCACATGACGCTAAAATCGTCGATAACATCCATCTAGTTCCACTCTGAGCGCACACACACACGCGCGCTTGCTTCGTATAAATGTTATAGACAAACCTCGAAGCTCCGGCGCTCCTAGGTTTGACTAGTCAATCCCCAGGTCTGACTAGTCAATCCTCAGGTCTAACTGATATGTCTAACCTAACCTAACCTACAGTCAGACCTGAGGATTGACTAGCCCAAACTAGGAGCGCCCGGAGCTTCAAGGTTTGATTATTAGTCAAAACACATACATTTTGACAAGCCGGCGACGATACCGACGATACCGATGGGAATCAATGCCGTAGAAAATTTCATAGATTTTCACACATTATATCTTCCACGAACGACCGTGCCCGCCCTATGGCAATTACCCGCATAATGTCCATGTCCTTCTTTGGATTATTGTGGCAAATATAGTAGAGTTGCACCGCATTTCAGCCTTAACTGACCTACATCCCAGGTCGATTCCGAACTATCGTAAATATTGATTTGGACTTGTTTAATGGCTTAACTCGATCGGTGAAGATGAGGTCAAATACGAGAAGAACACATTATTATTTAAACGATCGCGGGTAATGTTAACTTACAAGAAAGCTTTGTCCTTTTCAAAACATTACATGAAAACACGCACAAATATTTTACATCCTTTTATCGAGTGGGTTTTTAGAAACGATGAACTACCCGATAAACCCTGGTGTCAGAGTTTTAAACCGCCTATTAGTAACAGCTAATAGGCCCTGACACACTGTCAACGTCTTAACAAACGGGTTGTCAATATACGAGTAGGTATTAGTAGGTACAACCTCTGGTTTTTAATTATCTGACTACCGATACAGAATTAGTTTATTTTAGGTATAAGAATATTTTTATCTCTACTGCTAATATCATAACCTATAAAATCTATCTAATTTAGCCTCGGCTAATACCAGGCTGGAATCTAAACTAGTTTTATACAGTAAAGGGCCATAATTGTTGCACATTGGCTTGGAAAGTTCACAGCGGAAAGCGACGCAACGCGACGCGGTGTCAAGCTGCTTGAAGATGCATCTCGTTGTATCAAGAAGGAACAGGCAGGCTGCACCACCCGGCGCAGCGCGTTTCGAAGAATTTTGGAGTTCTGTCAATGAAATGTCTATCTTTTTGCATAGTAAATTAAGATTTATATTGTATCACGCTCTTGAAAAGTGCTCGTAGCGTCGCATCGCATCGCTTCCACTAGGTTTGGCTTTGCAGAGTTGTACAGTGCGACCGGGATATCTTTTCACCTGTCACGTCACCACTATAGCTGTCATTGCTTCAATCGCCGTCAGTGTAACCTAGTCAAATTATAGTTCCTAATATCGCCACCTAAACAGTTATGTCGGTCGCACTGTGCATGCTACAACTACTGGCAAACGGCACTGTCTCTTTCCAAGTGCCTATGTCTAATATTCACCGCCCCGTACTGTACTCGGCTCAGCCTGGGACCCGGTTTGGAGATAATTTAATTTTGATGGCGTGGCTTTAATTATTTAATACTCTTGATTAATTAGGCCCTGATCGGTTGATAGAGTAAGCGAGTATTATAACCGTAGAAAGATACGATCTGTGGCGTATTGAGTTGAGCCTTAGACTCTTGATCCTGAGGTAGTGGGATCTATTTCCGCGATGAAAAATTACCTATTTGTGAGTTTTTCCCCAGTTTGGACATGTAAATCCCTGCGCCAGAGTTGAGAATTTTTGGTCGTTTCAGTCACACTGTTTCATCAGAATATGAGATTGAAGGGATAGAGTGTGCACTTGTGTGCTGCGCAAACACTCGGGCACTAAATACTAATTACCGCGCATATGGTTGATCTTAAGGAGATCAGCCGCCGTCACCGATATTTATTCGGTTGAGAGGACTCTAGTATAGAACCGTCAAATTATGGAAAAGTCACTGTTAAAATGATAACGATTTATCGCATCGCTCGACGCTCCGCTTATCAACATGCAACGCCCGCAATATTAACCAATACATGCAGATTATATAGTTAGGTGTTATTTACTCAGGACGAAACAGTTCGGTTGACGTAACACGTGGAACAGGAAATATAGTTACTATCAATAGTAATGGAGCACTATATTTGTCGTACTAATCAATACTTTGGTATGTCTGTTCGTTTCACTCAAAATTGTTCATTAAGTACCTATTAAAAGCTTGAAAGTAGCGCTATTTAGCATTCTCAGTATTTAATTGATAAATTGCTGCAATAAAGCCGGGTTTCCAATATGCAAGTAATTACACGCAATTTTGACGTCACACTGTGGTGTAGGTAGTGTAAGTGTCATCACCTTTAGCACTTGCAGCTTACATACATGTTGAGGTTTCAATTGCGCAAGTTACATGTAACTTACAACTGGCGCGCAAGCGACTTGCAAAATGGAAACCCGGCTTAACTATGTCAGATACATAATGGTGGTTTAGGAACTCTAACAGAAGAAGGGTTAATAACGTATAAGCAGAAGAAAAAATAGATTCAATCTCCTCATGACTACCTTTAAACATTTTTGTAAGAATATGGAGGAAGCTCAAGAAATCTAATCTAGCTACGAGAGTTTCACCGCTGATAAGTTTTTTTTTATGTTATACAGTGGCAACGGCATACGGCCCACCTGATGATAAGCAGCACCGTAGCCTTACTACTAACCCACTAGATCCTAGTGAAATAGCAGAGTGCGTTGCACACCCTAAGGTGGAATGTCTCTTGTGCCAGTAATTTCACTGGCTCTCTTGCCCTTCAGACCGAAACACAGAAGTGCGAACACTTCTGCTTGGCTGCTACAAAAACAAATCTAAATATCAGTGTAGCATAAAATCTGTCTTATTCAAATAGGCAGCTGAACAAGATCCTTCAAGTTTATACGAGGCCCGGACAAACTTCAATAAAATATTCAGGGGCAAGAGAAGATTGGCAACTTTGCAATTAGGAAGGAAATTTTAATACCAACTTAGGAGGTACTTAGGAGTTAAAGTTGTTGGAATCAGGATATGTCGTTATGGAGACGTGGTACTCTACGGGCGGCGATCCGTATTTTATGAACGTATGTATGAATGTATTAGACAATGGGCGCTTTTCCACTAGACGGCACGTCAACGGCAACGGCGACGGCACGATACCGTCGACGATATCTTAGGTGAGATAATGTATGAAAATCAATGAAATTATATGATACGCTTTTCCACTTGCCGGCACGGCAGTGTCACGGCATGTCATTGATTCCCATAGATATTGTCACGTGATCGTCGCCGTGCCGTCGCCGTTGCCGTTGCCGTGCCGTCTAGTGGAAAAGCGCCCAATTACTGGCACATAAGACAATCCAGCTTAGGTCTCTCGGTGTGCAACGCAATCTGCTATTTCACTAGCATCTAGTGGTATAGTATAGTAGTAGGTGTTATAGGCTACGGTGCTACTTACCATCAGGTGGGCCGTATGCTTAGTTGTCGCTGTTTTTAAAAAAAATATTTGGCTACCAATAGCACACTTAGGGTCGTATTTATGAAGCGATCTCAAGATTGAGAGCAATATTAAGTATGGATTTGACAGGTCGTTTTGTACTAAAATGACATTTCTGATACGAACTCCAACTCGCTGTCACTCTTGAGAGCTGACTATAAATACGGGCCTTATAAATTAAAAAATGTTGATATCTTATTATCCTCACTGTCGTAGGTACAAAATTTATGCTACTCCTCAGGTTTTCGCCTGCAAGAGTGGTAAAAGAGGCCCATGTCCAGTAGTGGACAATTGGGACAGTAATATACGTAGTAGAAATCTTTCAGATATAGAGGCTTTTAAAACATGGCCGGGAAGGGAAACATCTGGTACATTCTCTCCTTTTTTTATCTTGCCCAGTTCAGCAAACGTAGAACGTTTTTTTCTTCACTTTGTTGTCGGAAAGTTCTGGAACGATAGCCATCGGAAGGTCGTTCTGTGAACCCGTGTAAAATTGCTGTTTGTGTTTCTAGAACTTTCCCCAGCTTGCACTTCTGCCTCGGTAGCTCATGTAGTTAATATTGAACTTTTACCGCTTCTTTGCTGCTTTTAAAGCGCTCGTAATGAACAGTTTTAATTTGATTTTCTCGATGGACAAAAGAAATACTGGCCATGCTTGGCAGGTGGATTGACAAACGTATGGATTGGTCATCATTTCCCTAGCCTTATCCCGTATATCACGGGGTCGGCTACCTAATCTAGGGGATTGAACGAGGGTACTGGTTTTTACACAGAGCGATTGCCATCTGCCCTACGCATCTGACCCAATCCTAGATTAGGTCGATTTCACACACAACCTTTGAATTTCTTCGTAGGTGTGTGCAGGTTTCCTCACGATGTTTTCCTTCACCGTAAAAGCGCCGAATAAACGTACATAATGAAATTCGAAAACCGAACGCCAAACACACGCCGAAACAACACTTTGGCACGTGGTGGGATTCGAACCACGATCTCCTGCAAAAGAGGCCGCGGTCCTATCCACTACACCATTGGTATGAAACATTAAAATAAGAAATGAAAAAAAAACGCGATTTAATCTGAAGTTAGTTAGTTAGAGCTGTGTTGAATCGAATCACGGTTGTATGAAATATTTATGTAGTTTCTTTAGTTAGGTACATAGCAATAATTGTCAGATCTAATGTCCTAGGCTCGTATTTATGAAGCGATCTCAAGATTGATATGAAGTTGACTGGTCATTTGTACTGTAATGACATTTCTAATACGAACTCAAATTCGCTATCAGTCTCGAGAACTGTTTATTAATACAAGCCAAAACTGCGTGATTATATTGAAAATGTCCCGTATGTATTACAATACAAAACACATAATTAAAATACACAAAACACGCCTGAATAGGTAGGTACATAACCAGAATCGAGCCCAATACCTAATCACTAATGTGACAAGCCAAATAGGCAGAAATACTAGTTAAGTCGTCGTCCGTATGTCTATTCTATACGTACAAGGACTCGAAGAAAACATCGCTAAGAGGGAGTGAGCAAGAAATCTCAATCCTGTTACCGGACCCATCGAAGCCTTTTTTCTATCGAAAGAAATTACTTTTCGGGTTAGGGTTCTGTAGTTGGAATGTGTGGAGCCATAAACGCAAGTGATCATCGTAAAACTGTCATATGGGATCTATCTACTAGCAGCAGTCCATATTTTGCTTCATCGACAACTGAATGCGACGTGACTTTGAAGTTATACCTAGGCTGCGTTTTGCCATCACAAGAAGAACGCACTGATTTAAAGACCTTGGTTTCTAGGACTGCATGGATATAACTTCCATGCTGGACTGGGAGCGATAGAAAAACATAGAATGTGCCAGCTGAATATCCTCCCGGGCATGCTGTAAAAACCAGCTAAGGGATTCGAGGGTTTCAGTTTATTGCAATTTAGGCGATGGGCTGACAACCTGACACTATAGCGATATACTACCATAAACACCTATAATAACCCTCAAAACTTGTCATACGTGGCGGAACGACCTTTGGGTCGTTTTTCGGTCTGCCTACCCCTTTAGGGATAAAGGCGTGATTTATGTATGTATGTACTACTCGTAGGTACCTCACCAACAACGTTACCCTTAATTCCTTTAATCAAGATCAAGATCTTCCATAAAATTTACCTGCGGAACCCTCGACTTCATTTCCGGGGACACCCTGTATCCAGTTTTTGTTTTATTACGTACCCTTTTGACCCTTCAAGGGATCAGTCATCTATCGTACCATCAAATCTAGGAGCTGCCAGATATATGGAGTAGTTGCTTTTTTGATTGCGTAAGGGACACGAGATGTATGATAGAATTGATTAAGGCCCGTATTAATAAACAGCACTTGAGACTGACAGCTAGTTTGAGTTTGAGTTCATATCAGAAATGTCATTTCAGTACATTATGATCTGTCAAATCCATACTTAATACTGCTCTCAATTTCGAGATCGCTTTATAAATACCAGCCTAAGTGAAACTTTTCACTATAACTTAGCGTAATAAATAATTTCCGCACTCTAAAATACAAACTTTTATATAAGGTTATATGACAAATTACTAATACATTTTTTTTATTTTTCAGGTAAGATCCACATATCCATTGAATAAGAAATTCTTCGTACGTAAGTAACCTATACTTAAATTCTACAAGAAACACAGATCCATTTTGATCGATTGTTGATCAATCAATTTAGATTAATGCTTAATCCTACCTTATGTCATCCGAAGCGGGCAACACTTAAATTCTTTTAACGAAAACTCGAATTCATTTAATATAAAACGGATACCGATCGAGGTGGTATTTTCAATTAATCATTGTGAAATATCGCTTCTGATACAATACAAGAAATGGTACAAAGATTTTGTACTACATTTATGCCAGGAAAATTTTTAGCTTACTGGCTATTTGGCGAACGCAATCTGAAATATTCTTTGCGAACGCTACAACATAAATTAGTTCTATTTCATCATGACCACTTGTATTTGTTAGCTCATCCTTGAAGAAAGACATGGTGTAAATGTGGTGCTATTCTGACACAACAATAAAGTGAATTGACAAAGGGGTTCAAAAAGTATTTCAAGGCAAAAATTATTGGTCAAACGTACCACACGTATATATTGAATGATGGAAACAAGTTTGCTGTTCACATCTTATTTTCATTTTGGCTTCACAGAATACCAGCGCTGTAGGTAGCTTCTGCTTCCTGCACATATGCTGAGTGGAGACCATTTTTGTTCCCATTACACAATATAATTTCTATTACCTTATAGTAAGTTTAATGCTGTAACATGTGGAGCAAAATAAATTATTTTCTATATAATATGCGTATGTACGGGGCGAAAATCAAATTTAAACTTATGACTTGTGGAGTATAGTATAAACCTTTCGTTACTATTAAAAAGAGTTGTTTTTATTTCATCGAAACATAATGTCTGCCGCCTATCGTTTCGAATCGGTTGATTAAAATTGTGTGTTTATTATGCGAAAGGATAATGTAGACGTTCAAAATAATCAATCAACTGGCATATTTGAAATTGATATTTATTTGATCTTCACTCACTGTGCTATTTTATTTCATAAAAGTAAGAAATTAAAAATTCGCCACGGAAAGGATTTGCAACTTCGACTTTCGGAATGCCGCCGTTCCATTGCTCTGCCAACTGAGCTGTCGAGGCGGTAGTTAGCAACAAGGCCAATTAGAAATTTTTTCACATTTTATCACGTCGTAGTGGACGACTACATTTTTGTTGGTGCACATTTTCAATAACATACATAAAATCACGCCTTTATCCCTAATGGGGTAGGCAGAGCAAAAACGACGGAAACATAGGTTGTTCCGCCACTTCTGACAAGTTTCGAGGGCTGACACAGATGATGATTATGTATAATTGCTATAGTGACGGGTTGTCAGCTCATCGCCTAAATGGCAATACCTACACTGAAGCCCTCGATTCCCTTAGCTGATTGTTACAGCATGCCATGGGAGGAGATGCAGCTGGCACATTCTATGTTTTTCTATCACTCCCAGTCCAGCATGGAAGTTTTCAATAACAAATGAGTATTTTTAGCTCCAATCCCTTTTTTGGCTAGCTGTAGTTAGTTGGAATTCAAACCAGAAACATACAGAGATACCTTAACCATTCCTTCTACAACCAATTTGTTTTACATTTATCAGCAAAACTCTTGGCAGGTGCATCGGATGCAAGCAATTTTTCTCCATTACCCGTTGGTGACTCTGACCCCCCTCCCCTGCTTGTGTACGGGGGGTCAAACCCCCCGGTCAGACGATAAATCAGACTATCAACAAAATATCGACTGCAAGTCGCGAGTCTGAGAGGACCTCTCACTGGGAATGCTAATGAGTTCGGGGCGGTCAGACGGGCGGATTTGCGTTACTGGAAGATGTTTACATTATGTTAAAAGTTGTAGTACAAGTTTTTGATAGTTGTGGCTGGTCTTTTCTGGACTGGAGGATAAACGAAATAATCGAATATACAAAACAAATACTTTACGTAGGCGGGGCTCGAACCTACGAACTTTGCATTCATTGACCCTTTACGGCATACGAGTCCAAATATGACCACAATTTTTTTATCAGTTATTCTCACTCAGTAAAGGTAACTAAACAAAAATAAACTATCAAAAATGGGTGGTCATATTTGGACTCGTATGCGTTAATGGTTTAAAGCTCAAACCATGAGCTATGCTATTATGTTCAAGCATGCCGCGGGTATTTCTCGGCGATTTCTGACTAATTCTTAACCATTAAATCACACTAAAATTGTTATATTTGCAGAAACACTGCTGCCATTCTTCCTGCGTATCGTGTCTCTCCTTTTTTGTAATAACAAGATGTCAAGTCTCTATGCCACAAAGTTGATAATTGCAGTTGTTAATCTACAGTGGTGTACAAATTATTTCTGTCCTCCAACCACCTACATCCGGTGATAGTTTTACAGCCTTGGGGTTAAAAAAATTTAGACCTATTGAAAAAATATTGCGACATAAAGTCGCTCGTCTGCACACCCCACTAACACCCGGTATCGATCACGCCGTGCTACCGACAGGTGATAAATCCCCGGAACTCGCTTAAAAAGTTAAAACTAAGCCCAATGGAAATAAAGTGAGGATATATCCGGATTCGTAAGACGAGTGATGTGGGGATGATCTGATTAAGGCTCTTATAAGGTTTAGGGTTTCAGTCGAAAATGTATTTCAGGTAGGTAGATCTGTCTGTCAAACTGCTAAGAAAGGGTCAGTTCACATAGAAGCCACGCTACGTAAGGCTGTGTTCGGGTTTTCAAGTTCTGTCAATCAGATTTACACTTCACCAATGTCAACAGCTACTCATATAGCTGCTATAGATGCGAAGTGGTTATGTATCCTATCATATTTGTCTTCAATAATAAGAATCTGTTAAAAACAAAAATCTCAAAAAGGTCAATTTGATTTCAATGACGCGTATCCATATCTGAAACTTGCATCACCTACTTATAGAGCCAAATGAGTATTTATATTTAGTAATAAATGGTGCGTTTTGAGTTGATTGTATTAAACCCAAAAAGAAACTCCTTTGTATTGTAATACCATTACCGGTCCGGTCACCCATCTATGGCCTGACCACGGCGATGCGGTTGCTTAACATTCATTATCGGAATTAATAAGCACTAACTAATTTGACCACGAGCGCTTCTACAGCTACCTACTAATATATCAAATTCGCAGAAATGCTAATTTCTCATTTAACATTCATTAAACTAATCAACCCAAGACCTACGTGAACCATTTCAGTGTCACGTAAAAGTCCCATTCAGATCCTATCTATACGTAGAATTGAAAAGTCAGCGCATTTTTCCCTCTTTTGTCGAAAACTTTATTAAAACAGGACTTTTTTTATTATGGTGTTACTTAATAATACGATATTATAACAATATGATTCTACTTATATTTTGAACAATAAAATATCACTGTACTGTATGTGCCTGTCTGATTAAATTCTTTTTAACGTTTGAACACCTCTATTATAAGCTGTTGACGGTCTGCTTACCCTATAAGGGATAGAGGCGTGATTTTATTACCTGAAACACGATAAGAAACTATAGGCAACTACAGACAATGGGAAAACAGGAGTTCTTAGAAATATATGCAATCGAAATCGAGAGAAAAGCCTTGATAAATATTCACATTTATGTTTAACACCACAACTATGGGTTTTCGATAGATTCAGATTCAAATTTCGTTGTTCCAAATATCTTGGATCCAATCATCTTTGATTCAAATATTTAGATCTAAATATCTTTTACTGATATAAGTAATATATTTCGAAAAACTTTGATTCAAATAATTTCGACTACAATTTCTTCCATTTTATTCAAAAACATCGATCCTAGTTTCGTCTAAAAACATTGGTTTCAATTACTTTTATTAAAATTTTTGTGACCCTCACACACTCCACTTTATAATACTGTCATTAGTGCTAAAAATACTCTATCGAATTCACCATAATTCACCGCTAATGATCTGCCAACTCCGTAAGGAATGATAGCTAGAGTCTTTTTAGTAGAACTCACTCGAACTTCCTTTAAAAAAAACCTTAGTAGGACGTTCCCAGCTACCAAGAACAGTTATTTATTGGAAGTCATGAATACAAAGCAGCCGACTTGTACTTTCTACTTTATTTTTTTTTTGTTCTGTTTTGTTTTATTGTTTGTTTGTTTATGTTCGACGAACAGGTGCCAACTTTATTGGGAGGGGCCGATTTTATTTGTCTACTCTTTGTAACTGAAAGTAAAGTAGAGGCTTTCAGTTTCTGAAAAGATTTTGGTTCAACTTGTTTTGTTTGAGATTTGAAATTAAAATACCGGGTGTAAGGGACAGCGTACCAGAAACTGATAGGGGTTGCTCAGTCAATGAAACTGAGTATATTGTAATTTAGGCGATGGGCTGACAACCTGTCACTACAGCAATATACAGATCTATCATAAACAACCCTCAAAACTTGTCAGACGTGGCGGAACGACCTTTGTTTGGGTCGTTGACGCTCTGCCTACCCCATTAGGGAATAAAGGCGTGACTGTATGTATGTATGTATATTAAAATTTTAGTTGCCACAGTAACACACATTCTTCTCCAAAATCACCACTGATAAGTATTTATTATTATGTGTGTGTGTGTACATCAAAGTTATGCTGACTATTTTAATGCATACCTATATATATATATTTATATTATTCCTAGTCAGAGGGTCGTCTTTTGCAAATATATCTTCCTTTTTGACGTCACCGTCGGATGTCATTAAGTTAAAAGCCCTTTTGTGGACCATCGTAGCCACAGATTTAGAATAAGCTAGATACCGCATTATGTCCATCACAGTGCTTGGCAATAAACATTGAAAAGAGAAGAGACAGTCAACTAATTTCGGTTTTGTAATTGTCCTTTCCCGAATTTTAGTAAAATAAAAATATACTTTATTATTGCACTTGAACAAAAAATTTGTTACAAGGTGACAAATATTTAACAACTTCAGTACATTTGTATATCATCATTCGCCTCTTTCCCTGTCACCTCTAACTAAGAATACAATCAAGAGCCAACTCATTACAAAATTTCACAACGAACAAAACCAGTCGGTGCAACGTGCACGTCAAGTTTGAGATTGCACGGTTGCTTGGACGGAAGGATTGCGGTATCTAGTATTATCTTAATCTATGACGCTAGCCGTATGAAAGACCTAGAGCGAAACCAATTACGGTAACATGACAAACATTGTGCCTAGTCGTTTATCTCTATACCGGAAGTAAAAAAAAAATGCTGACTATGACAAACATTTAGGATATTAACCTACCCATGTAACTAATTTTTTTTTCCCCAAGGAACATACTCGTAGGTTGAAATATGGTCCGCCCATAAAAATGTGGTCAGCGACTCGAGTTTTCATACTAAGAATATATGATCCTTGGGAAAGTTGTTCAGTTTTATGTGTGGGAAAGTTCACTTCCTAAAATTTAGATAAGCTTATTTTTTAGTTCCTGTATATCTGTAACGAATATTATTAAATTAGTCTTTATTTGGCTAAGCAGTGCAGGCTAAATCACCTGATTGTCTGACAGTTAAAATGATTTCTTGTTTTGGAGGGCACGTTAAACAGCGATTAACGGGTCTTTGATATTGGTCGTTACAAAAACCATGTCAGGGCTTTAGACCGGGCGATTTAAGAAATTTGAGACCAGGGTTTAAGACAAGAAAAAGAATTCCTCAGAAAAATATCTTTTTGTCAAATGATTCTACTCGCGAGGGAATCCACAATGATCATAATAATATTTCGCAAATAAAATTATCCTCCGCTTCCGGAAAATACTACATTAATTATTAACGATCTCCCAACTCTGGCTCCGAGAGATTTCTTATTTAAATTGACGTTTCTGAGTACGGCCCTGCGATCTGACAGCTCAACTGTCAGGGACGGAGTCGGTATCAATTTATAATGACAATAATAGTAGGTAGGCACATTAATGTCTGTTCGTTTATCATAATTCACGTTGTTTACGCGGATTGGCAATCAATGCACAGTCGGCGGAATGTCTCTTTTCAAACATACAGGTTAGACATGTACCTATAAAATGGCCTGAACCGTGTAGGTTCTTGACCTGGAGATCTTCGATATTTCCGTATTAATACTTATCCATCATCCAGCAGGGCTCGCAACTCGCCTAAGCACCTGCCAATCGTGGCGAATATGATGAAAATTGAGTAAGTAGGTATTTAAGGTGTTTGAAAATACATACATAAAATCACGCCTTTATCCCTATTGGGGTAGGTAGAGCAAAAACGACCTAAATAAAGGTAATTCCGCCACGTCTGACAAGATTTGAGGGTTATTATACAGGTGATTATGTATATTGCTATAGTGACAGGTTGTCAGCCCATCGCCTAAATTGCAATACACTGAAACCCTCGATTCCCTTAGCGGATTTTTACAGCATGCACGGGAGGAGATGCAGCTGGCACATTCTATGTTTTTCTATCACTCCCAGTCCAGCATGGAAGATAAGGTGTTTGAAAATGACGCGTAATAAAATCGTATCCCAAAATCCCTAACCGACTGCGCAAAACTCAAAACAATCTTCAAGTCACAGCAGTTTCCACTCCAAACCAAGTGGCTCCAACTCCCAACTCTTTGCTTTGAAAGGAAAAACAATTTTGCATTACCAGCAAAGGAATTGCCAGCGAGCTATAACAATTTTAAAGCAAGCTCGCGCCGAGGTCGGGACAATTTCCCTTCAGGTGTTTCCCGGGCTAGGATTTACTTTGGCCCGGGAACTGAGTTGCGATCTTACAAAACCCGGTTCGGATTGGGGCTGAGATCGAGTATGTTTTGGTGTAAAAGAGATACTTTAGCCCGAGTGGGTGCGATATTGTGAACACTATTGTGATTGGGGCTCTGTAATATTATCACTGCATATGAACACACCATAATTTAGTCTATTTTGAAGTAAAAATTGCAAAATAATCAATCAAAGGAATTTTGAGCGAGCTTGATATAGCGAGCTATAACAATTTTAAAGCAAGCTCGCGCCGAGGTTGGGACAATTTCCCTTCAGGTGTTTCCCGGGCTAGGGTTCCAAAATCTACTGTGACCGACCCTACTGAGATTTGTGTTGAAATGTAGTATGTTTTGGATAGTGTAATTTCAGTGGCGAGGCCAAATTATTTGTCTCAAACTGCCAACGATTTAGGATTAACTTTAATCTGGAAACTGGGGTGCAATGTTCTAAACTCTTCTTAGATTAGTGCTGTCTTCTTTCAAGTAATAAGAAAAACCTACAAGGTTTACCAATACGCCTCCTTTGTCTGTTTATAGGAACCAATAAAACTGGTAGGCGAATAAATCAGTTGCCAATAGGTCGGAGGCGCCGGAACGGAGGGTTTACGCACCAGTATGTTTTTAGGGTTCTGCAAGAACAATACAGCATTATATTTGGGAGACAGTACGCAAACTAAAAAGGATGCTCGCTCAGACAAGTTAACTTAACAAAGAAATTCTTTTACAGAGAAATTCTTCTAGGTAATGAAAAAATGAACTTCTAAATTCAAAATTACCTCTTTATTTCACACAATTTGTGTAGTGTATGGTTTTTTTTTTGCGTAGAGCAGAGCAACCCCGTCTGTGTCTGTCTCCAATAGTCAGTGGATCACTCATTCTATAGGTTTATAGAGATTGGACTTCGAATATGACCATCTCACGGTTCTTCCAGACATGATCGTTGTATTGACGGTTATCATCGCAATACACTGAAATCCTCAGGTTCATTTACTGGCTATTACAATATATTTTAGAAAAGAAGCAGATGACAAATTCTGTTTTTATGGCTGCCAGTTAGTTTGATTAAGCCTGAACATAGCCCAGAGTTTTGATTTAGTTTACAAACCAAACAGACTTTACAAAACCCAAATCAAAACCTAAAGGTATACAAGGTTTGGTAGTTTCATTTCGTTCCGCACAGTCTGCAGTTCATTAAAGGCTACGGGATACGGGCTTTGATCATAAAACATAATTCGTACATTAAAATGGAACGTAAACTTCGATATCCATCGCTGGTTGACAAGGTGTATTATTTTTGAGCCTCTATTCTTCGTAGAAGACCAAATTAATCCTAATGTCAGAGTTTTAAATCACCTAATAGCACAGATGTTATGCCTTTGTGATGATTAGTGTACCGAACACTACGAAAGACAGCGACCGCCTCCGAAGCACATAGTATGGACAGGCAATCAGGTGATTCAGCCTGTAAACTAAACTAAGGAAAATCGCACAAAGTGATGAATTGAATCAACTTTGTGTTTCCCCGTGGGGCTCGAACCTAAGACTTCAGGTTCAGAAGCCCAAGGCTCAAACCATTAGACCACGGAGGCAGTTATAGACTCCCTTAAAAACACGCAATGGATGGCGATATCCTATGACGGCAAATGAAATAATATTTGATAACTACCTTTACATGTTCCTTGGCTTGTGGTTGCGACCGATTTCAGTGGTGAGGCCAAATTACTTTTCACTTGAGTAGGGTTATACCATACCTTCAGTTAATTACGAGCTATACAAGAAACTTGCGACATTATAAGATAAGACTGTTTTATCACTCTGCCAACTTAGCTACCGCAGTCCTTGCTCTAAATTTTAATGTTATGTATTTTTTTCTAAAAGGTGCGTGAGACTACCAGTGCCTTAACAGGCGTCTTCTGGGTTAGCTCGCTCCATCGTCGACTCTGTCACGGTCATCGCTGACCTTTGTGTCAAGAGCTAACCCATTCCAAGTAAAAATAAAAGAAGGTGCTTAAATGTGTTTAAATAAAATAAAATTCCTACAGAAGAGAAGTGTTTTGAGGCGAAAAACTTGATTGGTTATTTCTTTTAATCACAAGTCATGTCGAATTTTAAGTGTACATTTCTAATGTATAATGTGTGTGAATGTCAGGACCATGGGGTTGAATTCTCATAAAATCGAAATCCCAAATTGTTGAATTTCCCAGAATGTCCAATAGCATTAGTCATATAATGGAGTCAACAGCGAACCCATTTCAAATTGAAAACAAAAAAAATACAGAACCCAGCACAATTTCACAAAACACACTTGTTTTTCGCAGGTGGTAGTGTGATAGTATTACATCCACATGTGGGAAAATATTGCCGGGTATACTGCAACGGAGTGGCGGGAGGGTTATTGCCAAATTGTGCGTATAAGATTACGCTTGCTGTGGGAAGATTTGTGCTGCCTCCGTGATCTAGTGGTATGAACCGTGGGCTCTCCATCCGGAGGTCGTTGGTTCGATTTCCATATTTGTGAAACACTGTCACATTTTCATTTATTCCAGTTTGATTAGGACAATGCAGACTGAATCTAGAAAAAAATTGAGCTTTGGGAGGCACACAAAGTTTTCTTTTTTATTGGTCGTTATACAAACCATGTCAGAGACTTAGTAAACTGTCTGAAAACAAAGGAAGGGCAGCTGGAATACACACTTTTCCTTAACACCCTTTATAAAGCCTAATATATCCGTCTGTTACGTAACTTGGGAGCAGGACTATCGATTTGTAGTACAAGTTAGTGATGTACGGTTATCGATAAAGTCTGTTTTAAATTGCATCGTTTTCTCGGTTCGCATAACGCAAATAGGTTTAGGTTTTTTTAATTTCAGTTGAGAAAGAAAAGTTATCTTTTTAAACTTATCATCACTTAGTAAGATCGTATGTCCTATTTTTTTAACCTTATTTATTAAAAATACCCTCAGATATACAATATTATATTACTTACCTATTTCAATATTGCAATATTGGGCGCTTTTCCACTAGACGGCACGTCAACGGCAACGGCAACGGCACGTTATCGTCGACGATACCGTGGAAGAGATAATGTATGAAAATCAATCAAATTATATGACACGCTTTTCCACTTGACGGCACGGCACCGGCACGTCAACGGCATGGCAGTGATTCCCACCGGTATCGTCACGATACCGTCAACGGTGTATGTTGTAGAATGAATCCATAATTCGAATTTTCGCGATAACCCTAGGCAGGCATTTTTTTTTTTTTTTATGTGTGATTCTACAGATGATTAGTCACTGACTGTTTTTTTATTTCAAATTTTGAATGTTCACGATAGCCCTATACGATAGGATATTATGCAAACTTGGATAATATTATAAAACGGTGCCGATTCTGTAAATAAGACCCAGTGAAAATATATAAGCGCTTAGAAAGGGATGGCAGTAGGTATACCTATAGAATAGACGAACTTATTTTGATCTCGTCAGTTCAAGATTCATATTTATATTAATTTATTGCATTCATAATAAATACATACAATAAATCTATACAATTAAAAGGGGTGAATGATTTTTGTGCTTATTCATGCTGTTGGCCCTTTATTTTCATTATTGTCTAATTATTCCAGTTTCGGCAGTTTAAAATAATCTTGATTATTGGATTTTGTAGAGTAATTGGGAAAATTCGAATTATCAAATCATCCTACGACATTTCTACAACTTAGAGGTTGACAAACATGAGGGCGCCACTGTCTTTTATATGGCATCACCAATGAACAAATTCTTATTCTTCTATTCTCCTCATAGAGTGATAAAAAACAAGTTTTGATGCTTGAATTTTTTTAGTATTAAAGTTCTGTTTAATCACTGTAGTCAGTAAGTTTCTAGTAAGCCATTGATAATCTATCTACCCCGTAAGGCATACAGGCGTGACTATAAATATTAATATTATGTATGTATTGATTTATTGGAATGAGAAAGTAGTGACGAAAGTAGCGAAAACGGTTTCCAGTAAGCCGTTGATGCTCTGCTTACCCCGTAAGGGATAAAGACGTGATTATATAAGTATTTTCTAATTTATTGGAGTAAGAAAGTACAGGAGAAAGTGGCAGTAATTAAGTTTCTAGTTACTCACTGATGCTCTGCCTACGTTATTAGGGATACAGGCATGACTGTATGTTTATGTATGCATGTATGTATGTATAAATAAGTAAATTAGAAAGTTGCAGCCATAAGTAAAGTGATTTTTAAATTGTAAATGGAGGACTTTTTATAGACAGCTTCGTCGGTATTTATAAATTAAGTACCTACAAATATTTTAAGGGTGGATTTCTATCATCAAACTGAACAACTTTCCTCAAGGAACATGGGTCGAAATATGAAAAACAAATTTGGCCCTCCCATTCAAATTGACTCCGGCCGCTGACACCATTTGTATGGGAGTGTAATTTTTTTTTTCTTCATATTTCGACCTATGTTCCTTGGGGAAAGTTGTTCAGTTTGATGATCGAAATCCATCCTTAAAATATTTGTACTTAATTTAAAAAGCCATTTATATAGATAAGGAAAAATAATAAAGTACCAAAATGTATTGATGAATGCTTTATGTACTTGTATGTCACATTGATAATGATAACAAACATCGATAACATCTGCTTACTGCAAAATCACATAAAATAAACTACATTACATATTCATTTATTGTGAACACTTTTTGAAGTTTCATGCTACTATTGCACATAGATATTGCTCTGTAACTGATCACACACCAGCTTTATCTGCTGTTCTTTTGAAAACGGCTGCTAAATCAGATAATAATCTATCAATCCGAAATTCTGCCATACATTGCTTGAACACTGTATAGAATGATCATTCGCACACTTTTCTGTATCGTTTTATTCATTATTGCTTTATAAAAACAATTTGGCTATAAATAAAATTAATTAGATGCACAAAAACACTGAAAAATATGATTTGTTTACATTTATACAGAGACGGGGCATCCATAGAAAAAAAAACTGCACAAATATCAAAACCGGCAACAAAATCTATGGCCAACAATACGCAAGTAAACTGTCAATTTTACCAACATGACAAACAAAATAGTGATGTGTTGCATATACTACATAGATTATATGGATATCAATGTTCATATCGAATTATATTACCATTGAAAAATATTTTTAAAATCCCGATTTCGTTTTAATGGTGGAAGTATATTTATTTAATATCATACCTCTACCATTAAAACAAAAGGTTACACAATAAATAAGTCAAGACCATTTTTTTTCTTTGTTTTAATTTACTAACGGGATCCGAACATTTTTGTACGTAGACTGGTATTTTCACGCAATCTGCATAGTATTATACCAATTTGGTTTCTATTTCGGTACTTGTGAAATCGAATGGCACCGGTTATTGATCCTGCGCCGCTCAAAGTAGGCACCATTTTGACCCATAGTTTACATCTGAAAACAATATCGATATCGATGAAAGTAAAAAAAATCCGCACTATGGAGATGAACCGGCTATTTCATATGATAAAACATTCCTTAAAGAGGAGTTCATAATTACTCATATTTGATATTATCATAAAAAAATCATCTCATCTGGCTTCATCGAGAGGAAATCTAGCCAAAAATTTACGTTTAATGCCGTCTTTTCTTCCTGACCTTAGGCCACATATTTCACAGCGCCGAATAGTAGATTTTATTACGTGGGAGTAAAATAATATTTTTAAGGCGAGGGCGTTTATTTGAATCCAGAGCGAAGTGAGGGATTCTAGAGTAGAATCCCGAGCGTAGCGAGGGATTCTAAAGTAGAATCCTGAACGTAGCGAGGGATTCAAAGTACGTCGCCCGAGCCAAAAATATTTTTGCTCCCGAGTGATACACTCTACTTTTCATCCCCCTCTATGAGAAAAAAAGGCGCCTAACTAACACTTGTAAATTTAAATATAATAGAATAAGAATGTTATAGGTAATTTCACTGCTAGAAGACCTCATTTTGAATATTTAATAATTCGTAAAAGAGTCGAATACACGGGCTCCCTATAAAACTCGTGCCGTAGTTCGTGCATTTTCAATTATTTTTATTTTAGTCGCGCAGTCTAACCAGCCAGTGTACCATTATTTGAATTCGACATCTAACTATTTTGTTTTCACTCCGCGTCACTCATGCCAAATCAAGAAAAAAGAAAAAGAGGTTCCAAATTCAAAAAGTGCGATTAAAAGTTCTTTTAATCGCACTTATTTTCATAAAGAGGATTAAAATCTCATTTTTACCCGGCTGGGACAGTCTCTAGCAAAGAGTAGAGTAAAAGTACCTATGTCGCTTAGAAGCATCAACTTTAGGCGCACTTATATGCGATTAAAGTCGTCGTTTTCGAATAGATGGGATGAAAAGTTCATTATAGATAGATAGATAAAAATTTTATTATCTCTTTCTTACAAGTCCTGAAGGACAATTACAAGTCCTAATACCGTTTCACTTGTTTGCTAACTGAAATTATCTTTAAACAAATTAAGAAAAATTAGGGAAACAAGTAAACAATGCTTCGTCAACACAATACATGTCACTGACAAAACATAACCGCGAAACGAAGATAGAAAGAATTTATGAAAGAAAGAGTGAGACTGAGGAAGTGAATAAGATGAATCATAGATGAAAATAGTGATGAAAATAGTCGCCATGAAACTTGTTGCCCGTTTCCTAGACTTTTATTTTTTTATGGAGTTGCGACAGACTTTTAATACATGTCATTGTCAAATTTGATAAACATTGATAGTTGTTTCGGGTTGCCATTTGTGAAGATATTTTTAATTATAAAAACATAAATTTTAATAGGTACGTACTAAGGTTTATGATGTTTTGAGCTTTACGATTTCTCGGCTTCTCGATAAAAATTATAATTTAAGTTAAATTTTCCTATTTGAATAGTTAAATATTTCGCCAAAAATATATAGATCTCTCCCACCCAACCATATTTCCCGAATCGGTAAGAGCCCAGACTTCCATGCTGGACAGGGAGTAATAGAAAAACATAGAATGTGCCAGCTGCATCTTCCCCCGGGTATGCTGTAAAAATCAGCTAAGGTATTCGAGGGTTTCAGTATTGTAATTTAGACGACGGACTGATAACCTGTCACTATAATCAATATACAGATCTACTATCTGGAATAGGAATAACCTTCAAAACTTGTCAGAAGTGGTGGAACGACCTTTCTTTAGGTCCTATCACCCGAAGTTCTGGAAAGAGTGATAAAATCTATAAAAATCAACCTTCTTTTCGTCAACTCTGGTGGCGGCTACTTGGCCAAGATTATTTTCTCGACTTTATGGAATAAATTGTATTGAATTAAATAAACTTATTTCACAAGCAGAACCAAATTAAATAAAAAAGTTACAGCAAAAGAACATCGGATGACTACTTTTGCCACACCCTGTATATTAATACCGAAATTTTAAGATGAGGCCAATCTAATTCATAAAGGCAAAAGTAAAATATATTAAAAATACGTTACATTAACTTTTTATTTTTAACGAGACTATGAATGATAATTTTACTGAAATATGTGTCAGAACAGTACTCAGTACTGCCCTGGAAAATCGAGGGTGACTGGCTACGATACCGTCGACGTCCCGTCGACGGCAATATCGTCTAGTGGAAAAACAGAGCCACGGTATCGTGACGTTGCCGTTGACGTGACGTGGACGTGCCGTGGACGTGCCGTCTAGTGGAAAAGCGCCCATTAGGTGTCAAAAAGCAACATTTCGCGGAGCGCCACAAAAAGTCTCCACACTGAAGGGAAAAAAGAAAAAATTCAATTCAAAACAACACGGAAAAGCAATATGGTGTCAATCAGATTAAGCGAAATTGCAATTACACAACTCTGCATGACTGTTCCCGAACAAATTTACATATTTAAATGTATTTTTTATTAGCCTACTTTTTTATGTCACACATACTTGTCGCTTTTTGTATCATTGTTTTTAATTTGATTATATTAAAACTATCGGGTCCATCTACGAAAAATGGGTGCCATAATACATCAAATTCAATTCAGCATTTTATGTTTTACATGTCCTTTTAGAAAAAATGCTAATAGTCAATGGTCAACCCTGGATCTTGTCTAGTAGCATCTAGTCATCTAGGAATAAATACCAACTCCGATAAATAAATAAAATAGCAATCGTTTGGTTCTTATACGTTTTCCTTCCATATAATTTCATGAAAATTAGAATGCTCGAATCCCATTCAAATCTTCTTACTTCCGTCTTAAGCGTAGCAAAACTATTTATCTATTCTAAAAGCTAAATGCAAAAGCCTCAGTAAATCCGCGTCAAGAAGCAAATAGGAAAAAAAGCGCTGCAGCGCTGAGCATGATTTCAAAGTTCAGCCATAAAGTCGCTTTTTCAGCTCCATTTGAACTGAAAGATATAATTTGTATCTGTCCTAGTTTTAAAACGGGACGTCGTCTGTTATTCCCTTATCTCATCTACATTGTATTCTCGGTATTAAAAGAATGTGAATCGCGGAAATAGGGTACTATGAAACTGATATTAACTTTGTGTTTGTTGTGGAATTTGGTACTGTTTTAGGGTGTATTTTCACATTTCTATATGTTTGCTGTCATATTTGAGAGCTTGTCAAAGTGTTGCTCTCATATGGTTCACTGTAAAACAGTTTTCTTAGTCATTGGCTTGTAGTAGCTTTGGCGCTAGGCGCTATTATTTTGGGCTCATTGGCCAATCATGGTATGCGTGCATCATGTTTACATGTTGTGCGGTTCATAGAAACCCCCTGCTATTTAAAAAAATATCCTTCTATCACCAAATGTGGAACCAATTTAAATGATTGAGTCCACTATACTAACCCTGTACAGTGCAACCGAGATATCTGTTCAGCTGTCATGTCGCTATTATAGCTGTCATTGCTTCAATCGCTGTCACTGTAACCTAGCCAATTTTTAGTTCCTAATATCGCCACATGAACAGATAAGTCGGCAGCACTATTATAGTAATGCTGCCTACGACGTGATACGCGTTATTCTGTCAGGACAAAGTTTATTATACAAAAAGTTTATCGTAAGACACTTCATTTCATATTATACCACAAAAACACACTAAACTTCGCGTAGGTATACTCTCTAGGCCTATCTATATGGTCTATAAAGCGCAGAGTTTAGCGTCCCGAAGTTGTGTAATGACGTCACTCTCAAACAAGCTTCGCAAACATCGTTACTGGCACTGTCCTTGGAATTGGATGGAACAGAGCGGTTGCTAACGCCGGCCCTGTTTTATTCCATTTCTGAACGGATTAATACGGGGTGTAAGGGACAGCTTCCCGCAAACTGATAGGTGTTGCTCAGTCAATGATACTGAACGACTTTCACCAGGAAATTCTTTCATCATCATCATCATAATTTAAGAGCTTTGCTCTTGTCGGTGGAGTAATCGCCAGCTTTCCCTGGATTCAGCCTTCTCTTTAACTTCTCTATACGACGTGACCACAATCTTTTCTTTGATTTGGTCTATATAGGCTCTTCTAGGTCGACCTCTTCCTCTTTTCCCTTCAATCTTTCAGGAAATGTAAATATTTTTTGGCTTTTCCATACAAATTGTCTGATTGAGGTGGTTATTTGTATGAGAAAGTAATTTTTTTTCATCTCCTGAAAGAATTTCCAGGTGGAAGTTGTTCAGTTTCGTTGACTGAGCAACCCCTATCAGTTTGCGGTAAACTGTCCCTTACACCCGGTATAAGAGTATAGGTATAGACTATAGGTACCTATTCAATACGTGTTTGATGACTAAATTACTCTGGTTTATATTTTATTATAGGGTCTTTTGTCGACACATCAATTATTATTGATAGTGTCATAACCTAACACATATTTAAATGCCTATAATGAATTATAACGACCTTATGACGCTATTTAAACATTTCAAATTGTAATTGTTGTGTTGAGCTTTGAAAATTCTCTCTTATTTACTCTAACTACTCTTTCTTACACAAATAAATCACACTTAACACGGCCTACCACCAATAAAACAGTCCACCCACACACCTATACGTAAAATATATTCAATGGCCAGCTAGGTACACACATTACCACCCCAAATATGAAAGATGGCCGTACCGAAATATTTTCCATATAAACCTTATAAACTGTTAGTAAATCTCACTCATACTGGTAGTAGTAGGTACTACGTGCCCAAAACTAACCGTCCGGTCTTTATATTCATACAGAATCCACAATTTATACCAACTCAGTTCGCCTTAGTGATGGGACTGTCGCATAGCAATGTAGAGAGAAATATCCGTAAAAGCGTTTAAGATTTATGTAACGTTGAATAATAAATTAATAAATCTGCTTATCTTATATAGATGTTATGTGTCCCACTGCTGGGCAAAGGCCTCTCTCCGCTCCGTTGTTATAATTAAAAAAAAATGCACATAAATTTAATGACTAACGTTTTTCGGAAAGTTTTTTTTGACTCAGTTTCCAGAATTATCCCGAATTCAAAAATTAATTCTTAGCTTTTAGTGTACCTACAAAGACCACAAAATTTTATGATACCAACTTTGTTTCGATTTGTTTCGTAAAGCCAAAGAAATTTTCGGTAATCTCTTTTCTATTCCCATCCCTACGACAGTTAAGGGCGCAGAAACTTCTCAGATTTGTCTCGACCGGGATGAAGAGATGCCGCTAATGCCCTGAGTTTGCGCTTTCAAAACACTAGCTGCCTGTTTTGTATAAAGGACGACAACAGTTTATATGAATGTGGCTAAAAATAAACTAACTGCCTCCGTGGTCTGAGGCATGGGCGAACCGGAGGTCCTAGGTTCAAATCCCAGGGGGATAAGTGAGATTTTACCCAGTTTGGTTAGGAAATTGCAGGCTGATCACATGATTGTCCAAAAAGTAAGGTGATCCATGCCGCCGAATGGGCATGTAAATAGTCGGTTCTGCGCCTGATTTCTATCTGGTCATGTCAGTCAATCTGCCCAATCAGAATAAGAGATTGAAGGAATAGAGAGTGCACTTGAGTGTTGCGCAAACACTTGGCCACTAAAACTAGTCCTGTGCAGATGGCCGATCTCTGGGAGATTGGCCGCCATCACCAAAAATCTGTTGAGAGGACTATTATTGCTGCTAACGCCATTTTTGACAGTTCTCCTAACATCTAACACCCCGCCCGCAATCATATAAAGCCTTGTCATAATATACTAGGGGCTTGCTGAAGGAAAACATGGTAATTTTGGTAGAATAAGTTTTGATATATTTGATGCTGGCTTTTCACTACTTAGTGTTTAGAGAGGTAGATATAATGTTTTAGAACTATTGCGTTTGTGAGCTTAGCTTGTTGGAATGTAACGGAATCCAACTTTCTAGGAGCAGCTCTTGGGCATGATATCCGCAAAGTGGTCCTCCCCGTAAGGGGGCCCTTTCCCACGTGTAGATAGTGTAGTGCAGTCGAGATAATGTAATATCAAGCGCCATGCGGACACTTCCGCATCTGAAGAGTCGAAATGTGGACGAAACAGTGGTTGCCTTCACAGGCCCACAAAGAACCGACGTGTTTTGTGTTCTTCGACACTCATCAAAAAGGCCATAGAGCCTTTCACGCTTTTAGATTAGAACTCTATAGATGAAAGTAGAAGAACAGCTCGAATGCAATGTATGTATTCATTCTTGAGCAGTGAAGTATTTCTGATTTTTCAAAGACAGCGACCGGGACCGACGGCTCAACTTGCCGTCCAAAGCATGGAATATAATGAAATGAGGATAATTTCAGAAAGTAACGTACAGCGGGTGTAAGAGACAGCTTCCCGTAAACTGCTATGTTAGCAAAACTGGACAAATTTCATCAGGAAATTCTTTCAGGATATCAAAATATTTTTTGACTTATGGGGCCTTACCATATTTCGCGGCGGGCCGAAATAGGTCTCACTCACACAAACGCGGCACAGCCACGTGCTGAACAAGGAGAGTAGATTTGAACTCCCTCGGAATTAAAAACGTAAGCGACAAAATGACAAATTAGTTAAATTATGAATGAAAATTACATCAAAATTAAAAAATATTACTACAAAGGATCAAGGTTAGTATGCTTTATGTTTTAAGAAAAAATTACGCAGTAGCTCGGATGCCTTATTCATTAAAAACCGTTTATAAATTGACAAATATTAACTTTGTGTTCCTACATCCGAATCGAGAGCCCATGGGTCAGACCAGACCACCTACCTACTACCTAGACCACGAAAACAGTATCTCTGATAAAAACTTGTATCTATAAATTAACCCTACCCAGATTTTTATGGAGAAAATCCTCTAAACCAACTTTAGCTTCGAATTTTAGTCGATTAAGAGTAGCTAGTATACGAATCTAAAATTCAGGTCGCATATTTTTGCAAATAATCTATTTTCGTAGCCATAAGCTACGCTCGTAGCTGTCCGCTACGAAGATTCTCGTAGCCAATTTTAACTACGCTTCGATAAAACTCGTCCATTTTTGGTCAATGAATAGAATGAACTTTATCCGTTGAAATATAAACTGGACGGAAAACACATAAAGTTACTTTTAACCACTTAAAAATTCTTTCATGTTGAATTCGGACACATAAAAAAAAGTAAAACGTTTCACTTGCTTCTCTTCTCGGGCATGCTTTTAGAACCTAGTAAAAGGACTAGTAAGGGGCATGGCAAATAGGAAGCGGTGCGGTGCTGGTGCGTCGACGGTGCGTCGTTTTTGTATAGAAACTTCAAATCAAGCTGCGCTGCGCAGACGTAAATTACATACAAAATTGGCGCACCGGCGACGCACCGGCACCACACCGATTCCTGAATGCCATGCCCCTAAGGGACAGCGTACCACACACCGATAGTCAATGACAACTTTCACCAGGAAAATCTTTACGAAATGAAAAATACTAAAATATGGCTTTCCTATACAACTTGTCTTATCTAGGTGGTAATTTTTAATAGATAAGGCTCCTTACTAATTTTATTGACGTTGCGTAAAATGATTTCTAGCCAAAGTACTGCGTTTACGCTTGCCGACAAAAATATTATATTGATCTTGGAGATATTTCTCGTCCGATGAAGTATTGAAAACACAATCAAAACAGTTTTGACATGTTAAAAAAAAATCATAAAGTCAGGTCTTCAAAAAACTTAAAACGGTTTTTAATGAATAAGGCATCCGAGCTACTGCGTAATTTTTTCTTAAAACATAAAGCATACTAACCTTGATCCTTTGTAGTAATATTTTTTAATTTTGATGTAATTTTCATTCATAATTTAACTAATTTGTCATTTTGTCGCTTACGTTTTTAATTCCGAGGGAGTTCAAATCTACTCTCCTTGTTCAGCACGTGGCTGTGCCGCGTTTGTGTGAGTGAGACCTATTTCGGCCCGCCGCGAAATATGGTAAGGCCCCATAAGTCAAAAAATATTTTGATATCCTGAAAGAATTTCCTGATGAAATTTGTCCAGTTTTGCTAACATAGCAGTTTACGGGAAGCTGTCTCTTACACCCGCTGTACGTTACTTTCTGAAATTATCCTCATTTCATTATTATTATTTACAAGTATTATATCTTTTGCGAACGGTTCTTCTATTTACATATCACGTGGTACAATACTTTTAAAAATTAGAACGTTGAGTTCCATTTTCAAACTGAAGCATCTAAT
>JARACY010000170.1:0-128238 GCA_029255725.1 Scrobipalpa atriplicella
ATGTTTTAGAGGGATGTGTCCAAAGTAATATATTATAGTTTATTGCGAAAGTGTAATATTAAAGCAGAAATAGGAATGTTTCTCATTTTATGACTATATTAGAACTTCTTGGAAATTCAGTAGACACTGCCACGCTATTTCTAATATCAGAATACATTTAATATGTTCAAATTAATAATTATGCTTATTTCTATACTTAATTTACATAGTTTTCGTAATGTATAGGTATAACAAGTATTTTTAAAAAGAGTTCAAAATACCCGACTGTGGTATAGAAAATGTTTAAATGTATAAATTGCAAATTTCATTGAGGTTTAATATAATGACTTATTTTCTGTAATCTTTATTTAATACACCCTTTATTTTGATACCCCACTCGATTGGTTCAGCCGAAAAAAAGTTTTTGATTACTTACAATTGGGCGCCAAAAATCAGCCATATTGATTTTTTTTTTTTATATTAGACCCATCCAAACAAACGATACCCTAATTGGCGAAATCTTTCGAGCCGTTTTAGAGATACGGCGTAATAAAGAAATATGAAAACATACATAATAAGATACGCGCGAAAAACATACCTAACCCTGCCTTGACAGTTGGGTAAAAAACAATTCCGATTTTCCCATATAGTATGTCTGCACCAAAATATATCCTTTGTTGCTTTCTAAAATCGGTCTATAAGTTTTTACATTTATTCAGCACAAACAAAAATACATTATCTTTCCTATTTATATTATTAGAATAGATAATGCTTTCTCCTTTTTACCACCCATTACTATTATACGTAGAGAATTCACATAATGTATTTATTTAACCACTACTACTTTTTACGCCGTAAAAAGTAGCCTATGTTACTATTTTTGAAATCAGTACTGTCGTTTTTGATTCATAACCATCGCCATACAATACATAGATACAAAAATACAAAATTCTCTTTGTTATAATATTAGTATAGGTTAGGCTTTCGCCCATATCACCTGACCTCCATGAATTATACAAGACAATTTGTCGCCAGATACGGTATCGGAATGGTCCAATTGCTGTAGCAAATAAGTAATCTGCAAATGGACTCGGACAAAAAATGGGCCTCAGTGTTCTGAGATAAGTGTGATGAATTCGTATGAATGGTAAATGGATAGGTTCCGCCATTGTTTTGGGAGTTTAGAATATTTTAGTTAATGTCTTTTGCATAGGCCTAGACATAAGGTAGTACTTATTCATGGTAAGATACATTTTGTTCAGCTGTACGATAGTGCTGTAGATATGTAAAGGAAAATCTCACATCACAAAATTGCACAACTTTACAATGACCAAACAATACTTAATAATGAAATACATCTATTCAAAAACAAAAATTATTGTTACAGGTTTACGTTAAAAGACTAAAAATTTTACCTCACCACCTCTATCTCATCTCAAATATAAAATATATCGCAAGGAATGTCAAAATAGGATAAACATACCTATATAATATAAAGCAAACTATAACAAAAATCTGATAAACAACATATTTTCCTGTACCTACCACATAAAAGAAAGACGGTTGTGTTATTCCTCGTAAAATAAGAACTGAGGGTTGAAAACCCGCACACATAAAAATGAATACGGATCTGATAAGTATACCTATACCGGGTGTAAGGGACAGCTTCCCGCAAACTGATAGGGGTTGCTCAGTCAACGAAACTGAACAACTTCCACCAGGAAATTCTTTCAGGAGATGAATCTTTGTATGAAAATGGCATTTTTTTAATTTCCTGAAAGAATTTCCTGGTGAAAGTTGTTTCCTTTCGTTGACTGAGCAACTCCTATCAGTTTTTGGTACGCTGTTCCTTACACCCCGTATATGGTAGGCAGTATGAATAAAAGGCAATACCATTATATAAAACGTCCATTCCGAACGGTGGAAGATGAAAGCATTATCTATTCTAATAATATAAATAGGAAAGATAATGTATTTTTGTTTGTGCTGAATAAATGTAAAAACTTATAGACCGATTTTAGAAAGCAACAAAGGATATATTTTGGTGCAGACATACTATATGGGAAAATCGGAATTGTTTTTTACCCAACTGTCAAGGCAGGGTTAGGTATGTTTTTCGCGCGTATCTTATTATGTATGTTTTCATATTTCTTTATTACGCCGTATCTCTAAAACGGCTCGAAAGATTTCGCCAATTAGGGTATCGTTTGTTTGGATGGGTCTAATATAAAAAAAAAAAATCAATATGGCTGATTTTTGGCGCCCAATTGTAAGTAATCAAAAACTTTTTTTCGGCTGAACCAATCGAGTGGGGTATCAAAATAAAGGGTGTATTAAATAAAGATTACAGAAAATAAGTCATTATATTAAACCTCAATGAAATTTGCAATTTATACATTTAAACATTTTCTATACCACAGTCGGGTATTTTGAACTCTTTTTAAAAATACTTGTTATACCTATACATTACGAAAACTATGTAAATTAAGTATAGAAATAAGCATAATTATTAATTTGAACATATTAAATGTATTCTGATATTAGAAATAGCGTGGCAGTGTCTACTGAATTTCCAAGAAGTTCTAATATAGTCATAAAATGAGAAACATTCCTATTTCTGCTTTAATATTACACTTTCGCAATAAACTATAATATATTACTTTGGACACATCCCTCTAAACATGTCACAAACACTCCAAAACATCCATTTTAAACATGGCAGTCTTGCGCAAATATTAACATTTACTTAGACTCACGCCCTTCGTACAAACAGACTCGTAATAACAAAGTTTTCAAAATGGCGCTTGCACAAAAAGAACACACACTTAAAAGGGCATTATCTTCTTATTTTTATATTAAAGTTGAACCGGGAGGAAGTCCTGTAATCGCCTTAAGCTCTTCATCTCTTTGAGACAGCTGTTGCTGGTCTCCCCTTAAGGAGTAGGTACTTGCTAAGTTTTTCTTATTAGAGAAGTAATATTGTTTTGTTATTTACTGTAGGCTGCTGTGTCTTTGTTTTCTCGATAAAACTGTGTCCAAAGTAATATATTATAGTTTATTGCGAAAGTGTAATATTAAAGCAGAAATAGGAATGTTTCTCATTTTATGACTATATTAGAACTTCTTGGAAATTCAGTAGACACTGCCACGCTATTTCTAATATCAGAATACATTTAATATGTTCAAATTAATAATTATGCTTATTTCTATACTTAATTTACATAGTTTTCGTAATGTATAGGTATAACAAGTATTTTTAAAAAGAGTTCAAAATACCCGACTGTGGTATAGAAAATGTTTAAATGTATAAATTGCAAATTTCATTGAGGTTTAATATAATGACTTATTTTCTGTAATCTTTATTTAATACACCCTTTATTTTGATACCCCACTCGATTGGTTCAGCCGAAAAAAAGTTTTTGATTACTTACAATTGGGCGCCAAAAATCAGCCATATTGATTTTTTTTTTTATATTAGACCCATCCAAACAAACGATACCCTAATTGGCGAAATCTTTCGAGCCGTTTTAGAGATACGGCGTAATAAAGAAATATGAAAACATACATAATAAGATACGCGCGAAAAACATACCTAACCCTGCCTTGACAGTTGGGTAAAAAACAATTCCGATTTTCCCATATAGTATGTCTGCACCAAAATATATCCTTTGTTGCTTTCTAAAATCGGTCTATAAGTTTTTACATTTATTCAGCACAAACAAAAATACATTATCTTTCCTATTTATATTATTAGAATAGATAATGCTTTCATCTTCCACCGTTCGGAATGGACGTTTTATATAATGGTATTGCCTTTTATTCATACTGCCTACCATATACGGGGTGTAAGGAACAGCGTACCAAAAACTGATAGGAGTTGCTCAGTCAACGAAAGGAAACAACTTTCACCAGGAAATTCTTTCAGGAAATTAAAAAAATGCCATTTTCATACAAAGATTCATCTCCTGAAAGAATTTCCTGGTGGAAGTTGTTCAGTTTCGTTGACTGAGCAACCCCTATCAGTTTGCGGGAAGCTGTCCCTTACACCCGGTATAGGTATACTTATCAGATCCGTATTCATTTTTATGTGTGCGGGTTTTCAACCCTCAGTTCTTATTTTACGAGGAATAACACAACCGTCTTTCTTTTATGTGGTAGGTACAGGAAAATATGTTGTTTATCAGATTTTTGTTATAGTTTGCTTTATATTATATAGGTATGTTTATCCTATTTTGACATTCCTTGCGATATATTTTATATTTGAGATGAGATAGAGGTGGTGAGGTAAAATTTTTAGTCTTTTAACGTAAACCTGTAACAATAATTTTTGTTTTTGAATAGATGTATTTCATTATTAAGTATTGTTTGGTCATTGTAAAGTTGTGCAATTTTGTGATGTGAGATTTTCCTTTACATATCTACAGCACTATCGTACAGCTGAACAAAATGTATCTTACCATGAATAAGTACTACCTTATGTCTAGGCCTATGCAAAAGACATTAACTAAAATATTCTAAACTCCCAAAACAATGGCGGAACCTATCCATTTACCATTCATACGAATTCATCACACTTATCTCAGAACACTGAGGCCCATTTTTTGTCCGAGTCCATTTGCAGATTACTTATTTGCTACAGCAATTGGACCATTCCGATACCGTATCTGGCGACAAATTGTCTTGTATAATTCATGGAGGTCAGGTGATATGGGCGAAAGCCTAACCTATACTAATATTATAACAAAGAGAATTTTGTATTTTTGTATCTATGTATTGTATGGCGATGGTTATGAATCAAAAACGACAGTACTGATTTCAAAAATAGTAACATAGGCTACTTTTTACGGCGTAAAAAGTAGTAGTGGTTAAATAAATACATTATGTGAATTCTCTACGTATAATAGTAATGGGTGGTAAAAAGGAGAAAGCTTTCCACAATCCATTTTATTGTTGCCTAAAATTCAGCGACTTAAAAATATGCCTTAAGGCACAAATAATGTACCGAAAAATAGAACTGTTCAAGATCTACGAAGAAACTAATTACTTGCTGTCACATGTTCATCCATAAAAGACTGTCAAATAAATACAAATCATACATTTTGGATGCTGTGATTAGATGAAAAAATAATAATGAAAAGTTGTATAATATCAGTCAGAAGATTAACATTTCGTGTTACCAATCAAATAATTTTTCATTCTTCGAACTGCCGTATTTTCAGGTGTTTCAGGAATGACCTAAAGGCACTTCATAGTAAACCATTTCCGAGAAAATTGGAAATTCAAATCAACCAGTATTATTATTGCCGTAGAATATATTCTGATAAAAACTATGGGGTGGTTCTCATTAAGGTGAAAGCTTTGTGTTGTTTTAAAGCGGCCATAAGCTTTATAGCGGAATATTATTTAAATTTTTATATGGTTCTTTCATGGCATGATTGTTGTTTCTATTCGAGTATTTACTCTGTGTAAGTAGTGGTTGACAGCGGCCATATGGGGCCATAAAATGGAATATACCTCATAAATAGATAATTCCATCTATAGTTCCATTTTATTGCTTTTCTGACAAAACACTCATTCATTTTATTTAATAGTCAGCTTTTATTTTAATTACGACTCATTTCAACCGTGGCTAAATGGCATTTTCCTAGGAGTGATTTTTTTTATATCAAGGTATACATTCTGCTTTAACGAGAAAAAAATAGCATGTTTTCAAATATTGCTATCTACTTGATGATGATGATGATGAAGTCCTTTTATCCCTCATTAGGGACATAGGGCTACTTAGTATACTTTACAATACAATACAATACAAATATACTTTATTGCACAAAAAACACAGAAATTACAAATTGATTACCTAATAGTATGAGACAAAACAAGTACAAAATATCTCCTCGTTTCAATGTGACAATCGATTGTACTATGTTTAAGAATAAAATCTACAGTAGCCGTTTTAAGATCTTCTAGTTAGCTAAATAAAAGTTTTATCAGAAATGAAACTATCAAAAGAGTCTGCAAAAAATCCGTAGACTACAAGTCCAGAGAGCGGGGAAGCCCCGCAGTGCGATGAGCAACAAAAATTTAATTTTGCTACAAAACTTTGTATGGGCTCTCTTAAATTACTGACGTGGCTCTGGGAAACTTTTCTTATTAGAGAATGGAAGCTGTACTGGTCCACTGCTCCAAGATGAACATAGCTGTTATTTCATAGGAATTGTCCCAAAGTGAGTCTTTGCCTCCGACATGAGATTGTGCCACTTATCCCGATTCTGCGCCATTTCTCCACCAGTTGACAGCTACTTGCTAAAATTTCCAAATATCTTCATAAAATGAAATTAGTAAAAAATTGTGTAATTTACCAATGACAATTTTTAAAATGCCTCCTAAAATGTACTTTTGCAGTTTACCTGTGTTATCAATCAATCAATATTTCATATTATTATTATGATCGCAAGAACGCTGGTTGACGCTCCTCCGTCTTCTTACGGAATATAAATTGATTTTACGTACCTATGTATAAATGTGTAGATTTGAAACACATCATCAAAGAGGCATTTTCTCGCACAAGCCGCCAGAAAAAAGCCTCCTGAAATATTTAAAAAGAAATCATCATAAAAATTCAAAACACGGAATTCAAATTCTACCCCAGTCGCATAAAGCACAAATGCATCTTATTCACTTTTGGAAGGAGTGGGAAGGCGGCCGACAAGAAATACATATTTTACACTTTTAACAGATGTGTCTCCCCCCAAAGATTTATCACGCGGGGAATATGAAGTAACGTCTTTTCGGGAGACGGGACATTTTTCCTTGTTTTCCAGTGGGAAAAGTGTTCATGTGGCAACATGTGCACCAACGTTTTGGAAGCAGCAAGAATCAAAGTTATGCAGTAACGGTTTCCATTCAAATAGGTTTGTATAGATACTTCTTATTTTTCGGTCCCGTGTCCCGAATGTTATTTCCAGAGTCGTAAATAGCCCAGTGCTGTAGTTTTTGTAACGACCACTGTATATCAACAATGATATCGACCGAGAACAAAGGCCTAAGAGCCTAAGATGCCATCCAAAGCAGTTGTTTCAGCCTGCATCATCATTAACACAAATGTATTGACGATGTGTGTCCTTTGGATTCATACACAAATAGTATTTGAAAATAGACTTTTACAAATATTTTTGGTGTTACGTGGAGACCAAACCCTTTAGCACATCAGCCTGGGTCACTATACGCTTAGTTATCAAGTCAGAAAATTATTCATTCCAAGAGTTCAAGGCTAAGGACATAAAAAATAACATCTATAAATCCTTCCTCAACAAAACTGTAACAGAAAAACTATCTCCAGTCGTATCTAAACAGAAAGTTGGCCATCGGGGATTTTCCTGATCAGTACATGAACTAACGATGAGGAAAATACACACAAATCGGAATTTCTATCAATCTGTATTAATATCCGGGTAATTGAGATGTTTGTAGCATGAAATATGTGTTGTGATAATAGCCCATATTGTGAGTAAGTAATGTTTGAAATAGTTCTCTGTAATCTCAGTATAAGTAGATGCTTTGAATAAAAACATATTTTGGACTTTCACAATGACATAATATTGAGTACCTAATCACTGCAAAGTTATACACGTAAACTGTTGTTTTTTTTTTACAGAAGATGGAAAAGAAAAAAACAACTTGAACGTGTTTTCCTTAAACACAAGAAACAATCTGCTGTAAACCGCATTCCATATGGAAATCTACAATTTTATTGCTGTTATTGTCAAAAATAACCTGTCAAATGGTGCAAGTTTTCCCATATTTTACGGAGCATAGTTCCGCCAGCTCCCACGGGAGATAAGTATTTATTATCCTGCGGGGAAGTTCTTTTCCATCGTCTTTCAAAACTCTATCGACCGTTAACGATCTATTTTCAAAGTTGGAGTTCCGGAGCTGGTGGAAAATTGTATTGAAATTTATCTCCGCGGGATGTTTGAGGTGTGTTCCGCTGAGATTGTGGTTAGTAGGTAGGTACTTAGATATTTTTGTAGAATATTATCCCCTTTGCCCAGCAGTGGGACGCTAAATAAGATAGGATAAGATTATATCCCTTCGTGTGCAGTTAAGTCAAGTCTACGGTAGAGTCAAGATTAGTAACCGGAAAAGATTATAGCATATAGGTACCATTCTGAAAAATTTACCACATCACAATTTCCTTCTCGCAACTCGCAAACCAAATGGATCCAAGAAAATGTAACCTTCCATCAATACTCGTAGCATACCTGTCGTCTCGTGCAAAAATGCCTTGTTTGATAATAGGGGCAACACTACTCTATCTACCCCTTTTGTCGGAAAACGGGTATACATCCTATAGATAGATGCATATGAAGACTTCCTCCACATCGGCAGTAACAAACGGGGATTTTTCATAGAACATGGAATCACAGGAAATTAAAAATGCAGGTAGCGCGGTGAGGTGGAAGCACGGTGCCGGCGAGGTCGCGGGATCGATTCCAATAAACGATAACTTCTGGTTGAGTGCGCCGCTTCAGCCTCGCTGGAGATTACAATAGTTGTAGTTGGAATTACGTTATCCGTTTTATGGGAATCGCATCCACTACTGGAATCTGAAATGAATAGGAACAGAGTGCATTAGTTGTACGTTTAAAGTTTAGGATATAATCCAAGCTTTTTGAATAGTAATATTATCAGCAATCTAACAAGTTTCCCCTTAGAATGAGGTATTTTTCCATGGTAAGAATCAGCTACAATAGAGTGCAATAAACGCAAATTAGCTTTTCTTAGAGTAGGTCATATTTTAAAAACTATCCGCGAAAATTGAGTAATGTGATGACCATCTTTAGGTATAGTTGCTTTAATTAACAGAAAGTCTCCACTTATATTAAGATTCCCTCTTGTACAAGATGTAGGTAGCCATTTCTTTTTTATTAATCAACCCTGTCAGTTGTAGATTTGGTTATGATAAGATATGATCCAATATCTATATGAAATATATAATGTACTTACTTATAGCATTAAGTCTGGACCCGATGTTTTTTTTTAAAAGCCTTACTATGCCGATTCTTTTTCTTGTCGCGTGGGTTTCGTGTCGACCCGATGAACCCTGGTGTCAGAGTTATTAAACCGCCTAATTGTACAGCTAATAGACCTCTGACATGGTTTAAATCTTGTGCCGATGTGTACAAATTAATCACAACAACGCATTTCTATGCAAAATATGAAAATATTTTCCATGAAGAGCAAGCGGTGCGTCGTTATGTGAAAACTTCTCAACAAGTTATAGTCGGTTCGAGTCCCAGCTCCTTATGAATACTTAACTGAAAGTTCTAGTCGGAACCGTGATACAGAGGTTTATACTACGAACAAATGGAGATACATAACACCTTTAGTATTATGAAGTGTAACAGGAAAACTTGATTGGTATTTAACAAGAAAATTTGACTCAAAAGATCAAAATTATGGACATTAGAAGAAAATATAGGATACGATATAAATGACGTCTATTTTTCTATTTCCTAATTGCCTTAGGTAGAAGGAGTAAACTAGGAAGTACATGCTGATGCCAGTTTGTGATTATAGACCTGAATTTAAATGAGTACCTGAGCACTAGTAATACAACAAAAACTATGTATTTTTTGTATCGTAAAAATATCTTATGCGAATCGGTGCGAACCGAGATCCAAGTCGGTTAGATTGCCGGTCTGTATACGACAAAGATTTTCCGTGCCCTAAATGTTCTATGGCCGAGCCTATTTTAAAAAGCCATGGTAAGATATTGTATGACGCACTTCTTTTACTGCGATTTAAGTATGGAAAAACTGAATAAAACCCGCGTCGCAGGTGTGCAAACAGTTTATGAAATAACTTTTGTTTGTGTTAACTTAGTGGCTTTTATACTTCAAGTTTAAAGTGCAGTTCTTGTTCGCTTGCATTAAAACTGTAATTGCTTAGGAATATTTATTTAACAATAAACATTCTCTACAAAACACGATACCATTAAAAGTTTTAAGTACAAAGTGAGAAATAGATTGAAAATAGTTTCACTGTGTAAACCGCGAGATAAAAACTTATAATGGTTAAGGTGGTAATTTTTTTATTATTTTAATGGATGTTTGAGTAAATAATTTTTCCTTTATAAAAAACGTTTAGCTGTCATTTTCCTATTAATTTCCGACATTATCCAGTTTTTCGTAAAGGCTGTTTTAGTCAATATGCTATGAACTTTTCCTTGTCTTTACTACAAGTCGTATTTACTTAGCGCCAGCCCTAAGATTAAACAATAAAAACTTACTGTTATTATCAAGACCCTCCCAAAACAGAGGGTCGTTAAAAGTGCACCGTATCTTTACCACCACACAAAGATTATATGTACCGTAAGTCCCGCCATACTTTCATAAGCATCATTTGTTCAGATTACCTTGCTGGTATAAATAACTAGCCGGGCTCACCTTACCGCAACGCGATCAAAATAATTCAACACACACGAAACCAGGGCAAAATAAGCCATGAATAGGGCTGGGTGGGATGTTATCGATAAACGTTATACATTATGCGGATAATGCTTGAGTGTAAGCGATCCAATTTTGATCCAGCTTTATGACCGGCGTCTAACCGGACATGATCGACCGTTCACGTGCTCACCGATGAAGACATTTAGATTTAGGCCATTAATTTTGCTAATAATCGGAAAACAATCTCGGAAAAATGTCCATACTTTGTCTACTACCAAACTCACCCAAAATCTTAAAGGTATTCTCATATACCGACGGAACACGATAAGCTGCTTAGCACCGTACTCCGATAAGAGGATAGTCGAGCCAGTTGACCCTTTGAAGAGACTATCACCGCTTTAATAGGATCGATACTGCCTGACTTATCCACATACCTATTAGTAAGTTTACCTTTGCTGAAGTGGACTGATTAAAGTTCCCATCACTCTAAAAGCTAGGACCGAATAGATATACCTATCGATCATAATCATCCCATCACTGATCGCGAGCTTCCCTCAATTTTCCATGCCGACGACCTCGCTTGCCAATAAACAATTTCTTCCGGTGGCTGGCTACATAGGACCGGTAGAACCTGCTAATTAGGACTCGGAGACCCTTTGAGGCAGGTGACGATGGAAGTTACTGGGGCGTGATGCAGCTTTTGGAGTCGTTTTTCCTTGGTATCAATATGTTGTGTGAATCACCCTAACCGACAGTCATCAAGTCTTCAAACCTTTGCATCGTTTAGTTTTTCCACCTCTATAGTCTATGAGGTGAGGTACTTATTAATTCGATTTTGTTGTCATTTAGAAAAAACACTGCTAAAATATGCCTCGAATGTTTTATTTATGTGTTAAACATTTTGAAAACTTTGACCTTTGAAACAAACTAACAGACAACAAAAACAACTTTTGTTTATAAATAACGAATAACACAAATTAACGGCTCTCTGAAATTTGTAAGCTGAAATTGCCGGTTCGGAAGATATTATTGTTTATTGGAAATTGGAAACTATATGGCGTACGGCGGGCACCCATCCAAATAAAATGTATAAAAAACGCGTGTGAATAGTTAGCGGGTCTTTTGATGGCCGTTCATATTTCAAACGTAATTCGGCTCTATGAATTTTACAAAAATATTGATTTTGTTCCTACTTTAACAGACCTTTGTTCAAACAATTATTATGGTCCTCTTCATGAAATCATTTGGCTTTCCTGATACCATAACTTGATAACAACTCGATATCTACCTCTGAGTCGAGTTTTGGTTGCAGAATTTGCATAACAATAAGGAAAAAAACTTCAATTATTGACTTACCCAAAATCTTTTAAAAATTATCGACAATTTAGAAACAAAGCTCCTGCTATTTCGTAGGGTGCCTTAAATAAATTCCTATAAGGGTGTAATATAAGATAGTAAAATTGCACGTGGTATATTTTATTGCAATAAACGAAAGCGTAATTGGACAATTTGTACCCTAGGGGCTTTCAAAATTAGGTATAAATAAGGGTAGACAGTAATTGCTTGCAGTACAATATTTTCAGGAGGTGAGAAAAAACAGACCACCTTCATAAACTTCTTTATTTGCAGAGGGGCTGTTCTTGCGTCAAGACTAGATTCTAGTCTAGTCAAGTTAAAAAATAAAATATTTTGAGACCAACCAGTCGTTATTTTCTTTTTATAGACAACTGATGAATTTTTGACTTGCAACGCCAAAATACCAGGAGCTCAGAACTGCTAAGTAGGTGGCAGGAAGAGATGTAACGAACACTCTTGGCGGCAGGTCGGCTGAATAATTGAACGCGTGTTCCCGTGCGGATCGTCTGGCCCAAGGATCGATACCTGCGGCTCATGGGATCCGGTTAAAAAGTTACAAGACAGTGAAATTTACTCTAACAAAGGATCTAAGTCTTAAAGTAGTTAATAGAGGAATCAACTTGAAATTGAAATACTTAATCTCTTCGAAGAAGGCAAACCATCTAAAAAAAAAATATCATCTGGACAAGACTTTTTACCCGCTAGGACTCAAACGGCCTTTAGAAAGTCCTGCAATTCGAAAGCCCAAGGCACAGACCATTGGACCACAAAGTTAATACCTACATAATACTTGCAATTTTACGCTACAAACATTTTCTTCACAAACCGCAAACGGAACGACAACAAACAAAATTCACCCTACACACGCGATCCAAATCGACAAACCATACGATTGACAGACAAACAAAGTCAAAACTATTCAGCATTCCCATCCATGCGTCCGGCGGACAAACGAAACCAAGTTAAATTAGCAGAAAATTGTATTTGACTATGGGAAGCTCAATTTTCACAGTAAACAGTCAATTTGCTGGCCACTACCGACTGCCGACGCAACTCAATGGGCACACCGTACCATAAGCTGTTACTACCTATTACTAAACCAATATCATGTTGGAAACTGCACATGACGGTATCATGGCTTGTAACGGGTATTGCATCGGTGATCTGCATAATTCTACGGTAATACTGTAATACTAGGCTCCCGGCAGCTACATGGTATTTACTAGTTATTAGGTTGTACCTGTTACAGCACTCGGATGCAGTAACTAAAATTGGCTAGTGTAATGGGTTTGTATAATAACTTTATTTGCGGAAGTCTATTTTGGGCTTTACTGTAGCGACAATGCTGGTGGTTCATAACATAATTACCTATTACTTATTTGAAACATTCAAAGCTGAAGTTTATTTTCTTTACAACAAAAAAGGTTCACAAAACAGTAACTGAATAAAGCTCAAAGAAAAATATTTAATACCTATATAAAGTACCTAGCTCATTTCCTAATAGTACTACCTAAATCCGTTACCAGAAAATCACTCTCTTTTTCTCATTTCATATTTCTTTACAGGTTTTTCAACGAAAGTCCTTTTCATAAACTACGACTCCAAACAGCTTACTGGGTTTCTTTTAGACTTCTAGCTCAAAAAAGTATCGAGAGCTGATCTTGTGATAAAAAATGCTTGGATATCGATGTAACTCTTTCTTTAAGTACTAGATTTTATTCAGTCGCTAAGTCCGCCTACTCGTAGTTATTTCACCTGTCGCCTTCTTTAAAGCTGTAAATAGTTAGTCCCCTGGCTTCTTGGCTATATCCAATTTTTCCATCCCTCGGGGGTTAATGTTGCGCATCGGCGTCGCAAAGTGGCCTGCGACATTTTTCAATCGTTTAATGGTTTATATTCGCCTGTGAGGCCGTCCGTAACGGCATAATGTCTTGGGTGACCATGAGTTAGATTTTTTTAATAGGTACTGAAATATGTGACAAGAAACATACGCCCAGCCTTCTTGTAAAAACCGTCGTCGTAGCTTAGCTTAGCTTAGCCAAGCAAACCAAGCAAATTCTTTCAAAAATGTTGATAAAATTTTCATTTAAGGTTTTTTACACCTCAGTATGCTTACATGATTTAAAACATTACAGGGAACGTTCCTACCTTGAAGACGACAAATCGCTACATTTAAAAGAAGAATAGAGCAAAGTAAGTTGTGTCCTTAAAAGTCCCTAAATCATAGAGTTCCTAACGCACGAGTCTGGGCGCACAATGCAACCATCATTTGCCCCCATTAAGGGCACACAACAAGCCAAATTATAATAATATGCGTTCAGTCTCTATTAGCATATTAATTATAGTCATAATAATAGATAATTATTATAGATTTAATACAGCTAATTGTAAACGTCCACAGACGTATTATTGCATGTTCGACGCTAGGTCAGATAATAATCATTATTGACAGAACGTATAATTATTTTATGATAAAACGTTTTATAATTCTTTCTTAATACGATAAGATATCAATAATCATTATAGCTAAGGTAAGTACCTAGAGATTAAAAGAGAGTTAACATTTAACACAGGTTTTAAATAATTTATTGTACTTACAACATAAATAATGTGTTAAGCGAACATTTTGAACTTTTCTTATAGCTCTTTTATTATCACCCACTCGATGAAGAAGAAGTGTCACTTAATTTGGATCTTTACGAAACTTAATATTATAAAATCTTATTGGTACAGTTCTTATGAATTAAACCGCTGTCGTTAGAAGTGTTATCTGCAAGAACTGTGGTTATTAGCCGTATCTCCGACAGCGATTGTCCAATTGCGCAAGTTCGTCGATTACAACGCGGCAAAAGTTGGACATTTAGCGCGAAAATCCCTAAAACATCGGGGCCAACTAAGATAAAAGTTCCTCCGTCCGCGATCGAGCTTTCTTGATGACTGTACTATAATTACACGATTTAAATTGTGCAACCGGTTACGCCAGTAGTGGGGTCGTCGGCTAGAGCGAAACAGATCATACTCTTCAGTCTGTTTCTGGCTTGCTGATGAGCTTGCACGTCATCCGTTACGTTGTTGAAGGTAATCGCCGGGACGAAGTTGATGTTCTCCATCGGGAGCTGTGCTTCTGCTTGGGCCGCATCGTCTAAAGCTCCTCCAGTTGTAGTGACGCAGTTGTCCAAGTCGATCAGATTGATTCCGAGGGCGTTCGCGCATGTATAGCTTCTTTCTAAAAATGCTGGACGGGATGTAAAACTACTGAACTCGCAGGTCATGTAGTGAACTCTGAAGTCCTGGTCTTCTATTAAGTCGAGAGCACATCTGTGGACTCGATTAGCCCAGCAATCGTTGGGTCCGAATTGGCACCACATGGAGCCATCTTCTTCGTACCGTGTTCTTCCCCATGGTATGAATTCAACTTCCAAGAAGTCCTTGTACTCCCAATAGGCTGGTGCCAGTTGGTCCCGAATGAAAGTAACGGTATCAGTACATCCTGAAGCAGTCACGACGGAAATCTTGATTTTACCGTCCACCAACTCAAGTGTGTTTACACTAGAGCTAACAAACAAAATTGCGAAAATGATATATAAATGTGTTGTCGCCATATTGACGACTTTTCTCACTAAATGATGAATATCTACTAGAAATATGAATTAATGCCATCGCTGTTATCCAAATTATCTTTTCGTTATCATTATAAAATGTTAGATTATTTTTGGCGGATTAAATGATAAAATATATCTGAAAATTAAATTCTTCAAATGTTTAAGTAAATTTTTATCATAATATATAATTTTGATTAACGTATTACTTGATTATAATGGGTCGCCTATCTACAACTTTGACTCATGACTTGGACAATATTATATTTGACGATTTACTCGTAATTTTAGCAATCGGTTACGCCAGTAGTGGGGTCGTCAGCTAGAGCGAGGCAGATCATACTCCTCAGTTCGCGTCTGGCTTGCTGATGAGCTTGCACGTCATCCACAACGTCGTTGAAGGTTATTGCTGGGACGAAGTTGATGTATTTCATCGGGAGCTCTGCTGCTGCTTGGGCGGCATCATCTAATGCTCCTCCAGTTGTAGTGACGCACTCGTCCAAATCGACCAGATTGACACCGACGGTGCTGGCGCATGCATAGCTTTTTTGTGTGTAGGCTGGGAAAGGAATTGTGAACTCACAGTTCATGTAACGAACTCTGGAGTCCTGGTCTTCTATTAAGGCGAGGGCACATCTGTGGACTCGATTCGCCCAGCAATCTCTAGGACCGAACTGGCACCACATGGAGCCGTCGTCTTCGTACCTCGTTCTTCCCCACGGTATGAATTCAACTTTCAAGAAGTCCTTGTACTCCCAATAGGCTGGTACCAGCTGGTCTTGAATGAATCTAATGGTATCAAAACAAGCTGAAGTAGTCACTACTGAAATCTTGATTTTACCGTCTACCAACTTAAGTGCGTTCACACTGGAGTTAACAAATAAAATTGCGAAAAAGATATACAAATATGTGGTCGCCATGTTAAAGACTTTTCTCACTTAATGAAGAATATCTACTAGAAACGTAAATTAATGCCATCGCTGTTATCCATTTATCTTTTTGTTTCACGATAAAATGTAGGATTATTTTTACCCGACTGCGCAAGAAAGATAATGTGTTTATAAGCTTATGTATTTTCATAAATATGTTTGTTCCTTTGTGGCACTCTAGAGAGCAAACGCTAAGACCTATTTCAATCATTCTTTTGTTTTAACCTTGCGAGTGTCAATAAACACTTTTAACAAAAATTATAGCGAGAAACCGACGCCATCTTCTTCTGCCTAGCGTTTTTCCGGCCTTGCTGGGGTCCGCTTTCCGACTTTTCTACTTTGCCCGGTCTTCGGCATCCGCTGCTGTGAGATCGTTCTCTTCCATATCCGCTTTGACGACGTCTAGCTAGCGCTTTTTTGGTCTGCAACGCACTGATTTGGGATTGAACATCGAAATCGATTTAACCACTTTCACTCGTTTAGCACGGACCCAAGGTATTTAAATTTATTTGTTTTTACAACAAGTTCATCCATCCCACCTTTATAGGGTTGGATTGTAAAAAAATAAAATCAGTCAAGTGGGGTATCATTGAATAGGTAGTTAGGTAGGTACTTATTTGACTTGTTGGATTAAATGATAAAATATATCTGATGATTAAATTCTTCGAATCTTTATAAAATCGTTATCATAATCATTAGATTAACGTGCTCCTAATTTAAGGAGGAATAGTTCGACCATAACTTTGACAATTAGTGTTAATTAACGATTTTATCAACCCAATTTTAGGTTAGCTAAAGTAAAAAATTCATGCCTAAGTATAGGTACAGTCAGCAAAGGTGATTCCTGTACAGGGCTGCTCGAAACGGATGAAATTATTTCAGGAAATTGTTTATAGATTTTAATGAACTTTGGCATATTTATTGCAGTAAAATTGCACAAACATATATGAATTTTCATGACAAACCATTAATAACGGGTTGTAATTAACCGAGCCTCAGAAAAATATTAAATCAGCCTCAAAAATAATAACTTCGAGCCAATATGAATGAATTGTTTGAGGCTGCTAAAGTAAGTTTTTGATGCTCGAAAAAATATTTCCCATTAATAACCTCCTGAAATAGCTTATTTTAAATTAATTTATTTTAAATTATTCTAAATTTAAAGATACTCTTAAAAACACATTGCCTATTACCTATATACTGTAATGACAAAGATGTATGGAGCTCTGATAATCCAGCGATGTGCAAGAAACTGGCACACATTGCAGACATAACAACCAATTTTGAGCAAAAGAAAGGCCAAGAGTGAATAATTTAAAGGTTTCCTTCATTGTGAAATAATTTATTTTATTTTGTAACATTCGGCGGTTTACATTAGGACAGTGGTAAGTATAGTGCATAAGTAGAGCACTTGCATTCAAGTTGGTGCATTGGCTTGATAGGAAACTTGAACTTGAACTTGAAAGCCCACTGGCAGAACCGTTTACACATTTAAACTTATCAACTGTACTTATGCACTATACTTACAGCTTGAACAATCTAAATCGCCCAATATACAGGCTGGAAAAATGTACTGGGTTCCTTTAAATAACATGTTCTACTAACAAAAACAAACAATTCTACCAAAACACAAAATTTTTAGCTCGAAATAAAATTTTGCCTTGTCCTTACGAAAATTGCAGATGAGTCGAGAATCTTTGTATAAAGAAAGGCACTGGTTTATTTCAAGATAAAAATTTTGTGCTTTGGAAAAATTGAACATGTCGTTTAAAGGTACACAGTACTGTTTTTATACCCTGTATAAACTTACTTTTGAATCTTTTTCGAAATAAATCTTCCATTTTTTGATTTTGAGTTTGACTTGTATTTTTTGCAACCGGTTACGCCAGTTGTGGTGGGGTCTTTAAGTAGAGCAAGGCAAATCATTCTCTTCAGTTCCTTTCTGGCTTGATGAAGAGCTTGTACGTCATCCACAACGTTGTTGAAAGTTATCGCCGGGACGAAGTTGAGGTATTTCATAGGGAGCTCTGCTGCTGCTTGGGCGCCATCGTCTAAAGCCCCTCCAGTTGTAGTGACGCACTTGTCCAAATCAGGCAGATTGACACGGAGAGTGTTGGCACATGTATATCTTCTTTGTTTGTAGGCTGGGAAAGGACTGGTGAACTCACAGTTCATGTAGCGAATTCTGGAGTCCTGGTCTTTTATTAAGGCGAGGGCACATCTGTGGACTCGATTCGCCCAGCAATCTCTAGCACCGAACTGGCACACCATAGAGCCGTCGTCTTCGTACCTCGTTCTTCCCCACGGTATGAATTCAACTTTCAAGAAGTCCTTGTACTCCCAATAGGCTGGTATTAGCTGATCTTGAATAAATCTGATGGTATCAGTACATCCTGAAGTTGTAACGACGGAAATCTTTATTTTTCCGTCTACCATCTTCAAGGCGTTTACATTACACCTCAAAAACAAAAATGCAAAAAAGATACACAAAAGTAAATTCGCCATATTGATAACTGTGTACGTACATCTGTGGAACGTAAACTAAACGAAGAATAGATAATGAGATTCGACGCCATCTTTTTTATCCAAGTTATTGTTTTGTTATCAGCGTAAAATTGAACTGAGGTTTCGTCGGATTTAAAGATAAAAATTATCAAAATTTAATTTTTTATGAACAAAAGTCTTCAAATGCTTGTTTAAAATCAATTATCGTACCTTAAAAATAAAACCTTTATTATATCATAAATTAAACATTAAATTTTACATTTTATTAATTAAATATTATAACAATCATTAATTTAGAAAATATATTTTTCGTCAACCCCTTGTTGCATCATAGTTTTTCAGAATATTTCAAGAAGTCGAATGCTTTGAAATCGATGCGATGTAAGAGTTTTAGGTACCATACTCCTTTAATTTTTTCAATTGTCTGTGTGGCTACGTACTTAATTATGATCGATATCATTAAAACCAGATCGACCATTTAACAAAGATTCCAAATGTTGATCCTTCCTTTATTTACCTACCTGGAAAGACATAAATCCGAATAATCTAGTTTGTTAACACACTATGTTACTAGTAACTATTTGTAACATTTGGAAAAATCTCAGGTTCTACCAGAACATGTTCAACGATAAAAGTAAAATAGATATATTCTAGAAACACTCTCCCTAAAAAGTCCCCCTTCTGAAAGTATTTCGGAGTAATCTCCCAAGATTACATCACAAAAAACTCAAAACTCTTTAAACCCGTATATTTTCTTTATGCGAAAAATATGTTTTTTGCGGCACAGCGCGTTCCCTTTTAGAATAATAAACAGAAGAAGTTATTACCTCTCCCCTGGAGAAAGTAAAAAACACTAGCAAGCTTATTAAGGTACAAGTAAATGAAATAACTCCCTTTAATTTATGGTAGAGCTCCATTTTGTAACTACTTAATTTAAAAAGATGAGGTCTAGACAACTTTTTAATTCGGCTTTATAAAAATTAACAGTTGGGGTTTAAGAATTTTTGTGTAATATTATATATTGTAAAGTAACATATTTGTTAACATTAAATTCGTATAAGAGAACCATCTGAAATAATCGAGGTAACAATAAATATAATCACGGTAATAATCCCGTTCAAAATAACAATCTAATTGTAATGAACAACCGCGAAAGTCTCAAAACTCATATGAAATTAATAATAATAATTAAGTAATTTTACACTCCTATTTTTCAGGTTTTCTATCGAACATGTTCATTTTAGTACGTATCTCATCTCGCAAGTATATACTTAGTTACTAATGCTTGTATTTATAAAAGTCACTCAAATTTGATACTAGTTTTATGTAGAGTTTTAAGTCGCCTGTCTTACTCAGTCTAATTTTTAGTTCCTACTTAGGTACGCTATCACGACTCAGACTTCAGCCGAGTCGCTCCTAATTTATAAACATCAGCCATGTGTTTTGCGCCATTTATACAGGATGTTAAAATCAATTATACGGGGTGTATAGGGAAGTTATACAGAGTGTTAAAAATAATTATACGGGGTGTATGGGGAAGTTATACAGGGTGTTAAAATCAACTATACGGGGTGTATGGGGAAGTTATACAGGGTGTCAAAATCAATTTTAACACCATATATAACTTCTCTATACACCATGTAAACTTGATTTTAACACCCTGTATAACTTCCCATACACCCCGTAGAGTTGATTTTAACACCCTGTATAACTTCCCTATACACAGAATAAAGTTGATTTTGACACCCTATATAACTTCTCTATACACCCTGTAAAGTTGATTTTAACACCCTGTATAACTTTCCCTTACACCCCGTAAAGCTGATTTTAATACCCTGTATAACTTTCCCATACGTCCCTTATAGTTGATTTTAACACCCTGTATAACTTCCCCAGTCAATCAAGTGATTCAGCCTACATTGTCCTAGCCAAACTAAGGAAAATCTGGTGAAAGCAGCCTTGATGGCACTGGCAGATTTGCCAGTTGCAATAGCCAAATAAGTTAAAAGAAGAAGAAAAAGACTGACTCACGATTATGTACTCGAATTAGCTGATACGTACCTGATTTGAGTGCGGTTGCGTTTATAAATTAACAAGCTACTCAAGTTCTGAGTAAAAGTTTAATTTAAACTTGCTTGATCGACTCCCAAGTGCGGTTCTGAGTCTCGACTATGATTGCGGCCCTAAGTTACTTCTAATATTTTGTGAAAGTAAAATGCCATGCACATCTAGAACGATAGTGCAAGTCTTCATAATAGTTCTGTCGTTAAAGAACTAATATTTTTTAATTTATTTATTCAAAACGTACTTTAAAATGAATTATCTCCACTAAAGGGGGCCGAATTTTTTGGTCATTAGGTATACTTTGGGACATAAAAATGAGCAACAAATATGAAAATCCTCCGGGACTAAATGCCCTAAAATTTACACGGGACAATTTTAATCCCAATTTATGGCACAGAAGCTGCAGGTATTCAATTACGGTTAGTACATTTAAAAAATGTAAGAGAGAGCATCCCCCCCTTGCCACGGTATACAACCGCAGTATTAATGAAATTGACTTCCCCCGGGGATAGAACCGGCGCCCCTTCTTACGTGACACCCCTAGCACGAGCTGCGGCCGCAACGTAGAAACAAAGGTATCGATGGCTTAACAAATTAACGAGTTTTCCCGGGAAATTGGAAAGTTGACGTGAACCTTAATTTTCAGAGACGGGAGCCGATGCTTTCGAGAGTTCAACGGTCTCGCACTGATCAAAAGTTACAAAAGTATCAGTTTACTTTACAGCTAAACATGGGCGAAGTTAAGCAATCCCATTTCGGAATTACAGCTGGATTTCAAAAGTTTTTACGAGCAGCGACATGATCTCATCATCAACCGCGACACACGAGGGATCACAGCGCCCTCTCAGTGCTCCTAATTTTAATTAATTCTGACTGCAACCGAGAGTCAACTCGCATAACTCTAAACCAGCCATTCAGCCGACCCTTAAGCTAAATCCTGTCTACAAACGACTGCTAAAACTTAACGACTTCATACATCCACGTCTACTGTTACAATGGGGCTCGTAAAATTAATACCTTACCTCTGGAGCGCCGGGTTGCCTCTCTAGATGGTAATTTCCCCTTAAATATTTAAGTTTTCTGTGCACCCTCCACCCGCAACAAGATTCAATTTCACGCCGTAGAAGGGGTCCGTTTTGGGCGATTCTCGACTCCTCAAATGTCAGGAGACAGACGCAGCCGCCCACTTCACTGTGACCTTTTGAACTATCTAAACTCCGGTGGATTTAGCTGGATGCGTTTAATGTAGGGAAGTTCAGTTTAGAGTGGTGACAAGAACCACTTGAAGTATTATTCGGTTGCATACAGAATTGAAATGGCGGAGTTCAATTGAATCAATCTTGCGTCAAATTGTGAAAGGTGGGTGTTCGTTTTCAATTCGAGCGATTGGAACTCATCACGGTGGCGCATCTATTGTTGTTTCCGATCTCTAAACGAAACGAGCAATTTCTTTCCTTCTTTGGAGATTCAATCGGGATTTTTAAAATAGGATTAGATTCTCCCTGCATCTTACAACCGTTGCGGTTCGACTCTCATATACTATTTGAGTTACTTTTGTGTGAAGAATTGTCCTATCCATCCATGGTCTAACTAAATTGCTAAATCCGGATCCTTTTACTGGGTTTACCTGTATGCCCGAAAGAAACATTACCTAGATAGCTACTAAAGATAATAATATAATAATAATAGTTGACTAACGTAAAATAATGAGCGCTCCATATTCTATTTTCATTTAACTTGATTCACTGCTGCATGACCTAAATCCCGAAAGGTCGAAATTAACATAATTTTTGAATATTAATTCAAGCGTTATCTATCAAGGACTCTCGAATAGGTTCAGAATTTGTAAGATATAGAGGTGGGTCGGTGGGTTCAACAGATTTAAAACCTGTTCAGGAATTATTTACTTCAATAATATCTACTACTTTTTACCTACGGGGGTTATTTTCAGAGACAGTCTGCAAACTGAAAGGTGTACGATGGAACCAGACGACTTTTACAAATAAATGTTGTTTTGGGAAATGGATTTCTTTTTTACTTTCCTATACAACTTGCCTAAACAAAATGGTAAAAAATACTTCTCCATTTCTATGACCAATTTTTGGATAAGGAATTTCTTTAATTTTTCAGAAGGATTTCCATGTTAAATTGTCGTCTGAGCAACGCCTTTTGCAATGTTTTGACGGTTTTGAAACGCCCATCTCTAGTAAGGTGTTCGCTGTATTCAAGAATCGCATCACGTAACCGATACGACCTATTAAATCATACATTCCGCTATCAAACCTCATGATTAATTTGATTACGTGCTCAGCTTTGGCAATCGACAGATTATTGACCGACTAGGTATTAGGTGAGATGCTGCTATAATTATTTATTTATCGCATAGAATTACGATATTACGGATTCACCTACTCTCAAAGCCAGATAATGCCATCGTGGTCTAGTGGTCATGATCTGGAGGTCATGGGTTCGATTCCCACGGGGGAAATACGAAGTTGATATATTTTCCCCACTTTGGTTACAACGTACATTGCAGGCTTACAGAATCACCTGAATGTCTGTAAAGGCGTTTTTAAACGACTCCAAAAAAGGAGGAGGTTCTCAATTCGGTTGTATGCATTATATTTTTTAACTATATACACAATTTTGCACACCGTAAAATACCTCCGCACAGAACAATAAAGTTCCAAGTTCGATAATTGAAATCCTTTCTACATTGTCTAAAATCATGTAAGGGCACGGGCTCCTCTAAAATCCCGCACAAAATGTGCTTGTTCAGGGGCCACCAACCTTCGGTCCGCAACCGGACAATAAACATGTATTCATACGGCACTGCAGCCCATTCCGTATTGGGCCATACAAAATTCAGGGCCGGCCCGCCGCGGCCCGCATGAATAAAAACAATGAACGGGCTTGCGAGCGGAACATGTCACTCGTTAGTAGGGTTGCCAATCAACAAATAAGCTGGATTTGGTGGATTAAGTAAAGCTTAGTTTTATTTGCATTTTTAATAGACCCAGTCTGTGGCTTTCATGTGAAAGTGTTTTTTTTTTGTCAATTACTTGTGTACAGTTTTTTTTAAAATTAATCGAACTTTTTTTCAACTGCTTCTCTAAAACTTTAAACACAACGAGAGCGCATAACAGATTTCTGCAGCGATAACTGATGGTTGATCCCAAAAGATAATGGAACCATAGCCAGAGATAGATAAAGTATTTTTTTAGTTAACCTAAGACTTGTGGGTGGTGTTGATCATGAAAGAGCGATTGGACTTGACCAATCAAAGAAACAGATCACAGCTTTCAAAATATATCGAAATTACTTCAAACATTCCATCAATAATTTTAAAATACTGGACAGCCCTATGACTCGCATGAAAACAAATGCTATTAACATACAAAGAGGGCAGCCTCGTATGCAACCCGGTCCTGCACCACTGATTGTGTTTACAACCCTAATATAATTATTCAAATTTCGCTTCATTTCTATGCAATTTGCAGGCCGTTATTGGCGAATGCAGCTATTTGATTGGTTGACAAGAGATTGGCAAATATGACGTCACTGTCAGTCATATTGGCTGTCATTCGCCTCACTGACCAATAGTATGCACAGGATATGATAATGAAAGTGTTTCGACCAAGTTATCCCTATAGTGTCAGGTCAGAATAGCACCACCCTATACAGCCATAAAATCAAGCCTATGTTCCTTATGCTACAGTAGATCGTTCAGGCTTCAGATACAGCTGGCTTTGATGTAAATTAGGAAATACTAATATATATAATCTGTTTAAATCATAACCTTCAGTTCCGTAGCAGGAAATCTCTTGTAAAAAATTGAAGTACAGGTTCTTTACATAAACGAAAATAGGTATCTAATACCTATTAGATGAACAACCTGATGTCCACACTCGAAAAAAGAAAGCTGCATGGTAATATTAATACCTACTTAGATCACGACACTTGAGTAAGTTTAGTAGGAACATTCTGGTCCAGATTAATGATGATCTCATGTAAGTGGAATATCATCCATTACCAGCTCCGAACTCCCAAACAGTCCTCTGAATTGTCCAACAAATCTTCAGTGGCCCAAACTTCTAGCTTTCCAAAGCCTAGATTAACCGGCTCAAACCAGATCCACTAAGGTCTAATCGTCGGCTCCTAACAACGTTCACTTGCGGGATAATGCATGAAGTTTCTCATATGGTTACGAGATTACGGCTCGTAGTAATTTGTTACTATTACTGACTTATGGCAGTTAAGTAGTTAAGGTTTAGGGTTCACGTGAATTACCTGAGCTAAATAGTTGGATCGTTTTGAGAGAGTTAATGGCTAAAAGTTTTGATAAGCTTATTTGTTTAGAGATCCTTTATGATTAACTGATGTTCTGCTTGATTTAACTTGGTTTTGAACAAGTTAGAAGGGACGACGTGACCTTTTCGTGATTTCAGAATTCTGTTAATTTCATAAATTGCCGAGTATAAATTGGGTGCGTCAGGAATGAATCCATGTTTATCAAGCTGAGAGCTCACAATTCAGACCACTCGCTAGATTGACTAACAGATGCAGTTACAGTTTAGGTGCAGGATACTTAGCTGTAATTACTTACTAAACATGAATTGTCATCTCAACGCAATTCCAGGATTCTGATTTTCATAATAATTACATCTATATCAATAACAACAGCCCTATACCTAGTCAACCTAGGCAGCAACGTTCAAGACACAGTAGAAGTAAAAGGAGCAGTAATCTTTTTTGGTAAGCGTTGATTTATCTGCACCGTTTCTCTACCTATCGGTAGATTACTAAGAATTGCAATGCGTTGCAGATACGTAATAAATCATCTCGTCGTGTGGACAAGTAGACAAAACGTTTCTGTTCGTAATGTGGGATCGGAACAGCGAATCATTGTCGTAGCATCTCATATATGTTATAACCTAACCTATCTATGCTTCCGACAATGATTTGCTGTTCGAGAACGATCGATGTGGAAGAAATCTGCTCCAATCTAAAAGAAAGGGGCGGCTGAGGCTATAGGTATTTATAGTAGTAGTTACCTCGTACCTTGAGGCTAACCGGTGCAAACGCAATCTATCTAGACTAGAATTTTCAGTCACTTGCTTAAAGACTGTACATGAAGTTGCTATACTGAAACTTACTTGTACTATGATATAGTTCGAGAGATAACTCAACCTACGCCCGGCTCATTGGATTGATCTTCTCATCTTAACGGTTGATTTACCATCCCATTACAATTTGCAGCATTGATTAAATTGAACTAATGTTCTGTTTGGATAATATTCCAAGACAATATGGAAATGCTATATCAAAGTAGAATTATGTACATGTTATATTGGTTAAATCACTGACAAGTAAAAAGTATGATTTTTGAATTGAGTAAGAACACGCGCGCTTGTGTATGAAATTTACAATGGCGAACTCACGCACACTAAGGCAATGCGCGTGTGCATTTACACTCACAAGGATGGCAAAGCGGCAGTCATGAGATAAAAATACTATAACAATATTTCCCTCTACTCCAATCGAACAAATCGACCAGACGCGAAACATTAGTAGAGCACAAATGAGCATACATATCATGGTAACAGCATTACTAACATCTATAACATCTTAATAATCGTGAAAGGGCCATAAAGCCCCGTTACTTGGTGCAACTGTGTCGTTTTATGGTAAGCCTCGGCTTTATTGCTCGTATACAATACGGGGCAGTAAATGTTGCACTTCGACACATGGAAAGGGACTGACGTTTGCTATGCCACTCATTGTGTACTGCTTGAAGATGCATTTTGTTGTACCACAAAGTGGCAGGCTTCCGCCACGCGGAATTTTCGAGTTCTGTCAATGAAAATAAAGTCCTACAAGTGTTAAAGAAAATTCTGACAATACATTAGCGTGTTAACGTACCCATGAAACTGAAAAACTTTTCCCCAAGAACATAGTTCGAAATATGAAAAAAATATGGCCCTCCCAAACAAATTGGTGTCAACGGCTCCAGTCATTTTATATAGGAGAGAAAGAGGGCCATTTCTTTTCCTATTTCGTCCTATGTAACTTGGGGAAAGTTGTTCAGTTTCATGGGTAGGACAAAATTACACCATAAAAAAGTTAGGTCGTAATTTTTTTTACTCCCTGTATACTTGCATCACGCTTTTGAAAAGCGTGCACCGCGTCGCGTCGCGTCACTTTCCGGTGTGAATTGACCCTTAGCTGATGTGCAGAATTTATGGCCATTTACTGTATGTGAGCTGGCCACGGTATCGCCGACCGTGAAGACCGTGAATGTCAAATCGCCTTAAGCTTGGTACCCGTTAGTACATAAAATTCTTCTAGTCTGCAAGTTAGGATGTAGGATGTATTCCCCGGTTTATTGCTTTGGGGCAATAGTGGGGATTGAGGTATCTTTGTCGGTTTAGTGTCGTATTATCACGGGTCGGAAAACTGAGAGTCCACATTCATTTTAATGCTTTAAAATGAACGTGGGAACGTCTATGTAGCAAAAATTGCAATCGACGTGATAATGGGTCAACCGAATGTCTACTTTCCATAGTTGGTAACAAAATAGAGCTAACCAACCAGACTGAGTTTCGTATGACCAAATTGTTTTCTTAACTTTACCGCTTTTAAGTTGCCCGTTTGTCTGTTTTCCAATAAAGTCCAATTTTGTTTCAAGCCACTCTTTTCCTGTCTCGTTATTTCGCTACGCTGTTATTCCATTACCAACAAAATTTTCATATGCCAATCGCACGCCAAAACTAGGTTATATTCTACTCTTGAATCTGAAAGCGCCACCAAGTTATCCGTGACGCGAAGACAACATTAAGATTATGCAAAAGTGTTTGGCTAAAGTATTTTTCTCGGTCTACCGTCAATATTTCCCGAAGCTACTTAGAGGTGTTTACCCGTGTGACGTTATGCCTGAGCCGACAATACGCTTCTTTGCCTGCCGAGGAACTGTTTGGAACATAAAAAGACTGGAGAGTCCTCAACTACTAAGTATTTTTTCGGGATTGCGCTCTTCTTCTTCTTCTTCGAATTGAGTGGTAACACGTCATATCAGTTTGGCCCAGTACTTTGCAGCGGCGATTGCTTTATCGTTTGCCTCCTGCAGATCCTCGAGTATAGGTACATTGCGCTCTAAGACCTGCACTAAGAAATACTGGTAACAAAAATATGTACCTATTCTGCGTCTTGGCTTAATTTTCTTCTTACCTTTGAGACGAGGGTAGGATTAGATCTTTCTAATCATCTTATGGACTGTTTACATTATTAATTATTATTTCTTTTCTAAGATTCTTTTATGCTACAGCAATTTCTACCTTTTGGAAACCCACAAAATATTATTGGATATCATAATGGTTAAATTTAAACTAAGAATATTTTATATTTTTTCCGACTCTACAGATTTCCCTGTCACAGTTTCCATTTGCTGGTCCCGTGTTATCTTTATCCTCATAGTACAGTTTAATTTAATATGCTATGCGCCTTCACAGAGAGGGTTTAGGTTCGAAGCAAAGTATCTTCTTGTATTTATTTAATCGTCTGGTGCAGCATCACTTGAGCGAAGTCCAAAAGACGGTGTAGCTTCGAGATTGCTTCACATTTTGCGCGACTCATTGCGTCTCAAATCTATACCGTGAATTTTGTAACTTTCCTTCTTAGATAGAGACGTGAATGATCTTTTATCTTTAGTCTTCTCTTAGTTCTTTATCAGCAACTTAAGGTTGGTTTAATTTAAGGAATACTATTTGTTTTTGGATATTTCTTAGTAAATATTTTCTAGACACTTCAATAGATCTACACCTCAGGATACTACCACATTTTGTACCACTCTACACGTGTATAGGAGTCGAACTTACTACCTTTCACGAGTGTATTGTATTAGGACTGATTCGTGGAAGTTTCCAGATAACATGTCTTGGCCTATCTAACAAGAATCCCTGTTCTAGATCGGGTCTGTACCCAATTAGACCCTAATCTGTTCTTGTGAGGGATCAAGGTTGTTATTTCTAACGAGTGGACAGATTGCTCATCTAATCTGAGTCCGGACATGTTTTATTCCTGATTAATTTTTAATGGGACTAGAAACATCACTTTGTAGTTTGTTGGTACAGTAAAATAAAAATCGTACTTATCTGAAAACATTTTTAAATAAATATTCATATAGCAATGTTCAACATTTTTTTACTAAATGAGATATTTTCACTATTTCCATAGCCTAACCTGAGAATTCCTTGCACAGTTTCGGAACTTCAGACGTCATAACTCATTCATCTTCTAGAAAGCTTGCAGGGTGCACCAATACCACGTTTCAATCTATGAAAATTGAACCTGTATCTCTCATGGAACGATTTGGGGTACCGTACCTGTTTTGTTTGCCTTCTTGATTGGAAACTCAGTGTTTGTTTCCATTCGGTTGTTGACTGCATGTTGCAACCTGGCACCGTGCTGGCAGCCTGTAGGGACTACCGCTAAACATACTGATAGAGTTCCTTTGGATACCTTGTACCTATTTAAATTGGTGTAGAAAGTAGCACTTGGAAAACGGTTGAGCGATTTCTTTGTTATATTATTAAATGATAAATAATTGGTATTCATAGTGAATGTTTGTAGCGAGCGGCTTACTTGTTTTGCTGAATGGAGGCTTATGCCTCGACGTTTCGACCATATACGATGGTCTTCTTCAGGAGCACAGGAATTAAACGTCGAGTCCTCTTTTCAACAAGACAAGTACAGTAAAGTGCCGCTACAAACATTCACTATGATTTCTCTTGTACAATCTATAAGACTACAAGGTCGAAACTCTCATATAGATTGTTAAATCCTAAAGTATAAAACAATACCGGGCCAGGGCTGTTATGGAAAGTGGCGACTACTATCTTTTGTCACCTGCAGCATATCTTACTAGAGACATTCTGGAGAAACATTTTGAAACCAATGAAATAGCGAAGCGCTTTGTTCACCGTGGGACAAGATGAAATCATCGTGTGAATCCTGCGCCCTCAGAACGGAACACAGAGGTATCACAAAAGTGTGAAAACATCTATTTGGCGGCAGAAAAAGTACAGTCAACAATTAAAATAAAAGATAGGTATATCTACCACCTAGCAATTCATAAATAGAACCGCTTATTCTTTGGTAGTTCAACTCTGCTTGATTCATTTTTGTTATGTTTATGGCACATGATCTTTTGAGTACATTCACCAAGAACAAAACAAGACTATTAGCATCTCCATTTGTGTATAGGTACGTTATAGCTTTGCTCTATGGCGTACCGAATACGCGAGCACTCGTAAACCCTATATTTGATCACTTTAATTGGTTCGCCTCTTCACTCGAACCTAATGAATAAGAAATGCTACCCCGCGACTGACGCATACACCACACAAGTAATTACGTAGACTTGTTGGTAGTGTAAACAAAACTCCATCAATTTGCGTCTGCGTTGATGCTCGAACATTAGAGGAGGGGTGTAAAATAAAACAAGAGAATGCAGCTGCTGTTAATGAGATAAGTACAGCGGGTATTATGTTAGACGTGTCTGGGAATATGATGTGTATTTTAGAAACAGAAAGCTGAATTAGGTGATGTGCAGTGTAAAACATTGCAAATACTCAACCGTCAATGACTGTACTTTATATAGTCAAGTCAGTGTGCAAACTGAAAGGGGTTGCTCGGACAATGAAACAGAACAAATTTAAAAAAATATACACTGCTACAAATAAAATAAAGTTGACATTCTATAAAAAATCTTTCCGAGGAAGATTAAAAAAGTAGCACATAAACAACACATAAGACAAATGGTATATTGAACTTCCTCTTAAGCTAGGTCGTTGATCTTCGGTTATCGATATAAAATAAATTGTTATTTAGAGGGTTGAATAAAAAACTGACAACAGAAATCGGCCAGTCTGAAGCTTCAGCCAAAACTATACTGGTCCTAAAAGGGTAATGATCGAATTAGGAAAAATCTTGAAAAGGGTAACAATATATTTTTAGGCAACTTTGTCAGTCGTCCTTGTGACCTCGTCCATCAAAAGGATTTGTAACTTTTCGTTCAGAAATATTTCCTCTAAATCTGTACTTCTTTTTCTATTTTTACACATTGCTTTTCTGAGAATAACGCCTAGTAATGCTTTATAATATAGGTTTGGTCACCCTCCCTTTATATTGCACCTAAATAAACTATATCAGTCTACTCATTATATGCATACGCCCCTCTATAGGCTTAGCTTCTTCTTCTTCAACCCGTTGTCACCCAATGCTGAGTGTAGGTTTATTCCAAATCCCTCCACTGATGATTGGCGGGACAGTGTTTTCGCCATCCAGTCTTTCCCAGCATCTTTGACTATGTCGTATGTCCACCTAGCTGGCGGTCTGCTCTCATTTTTTCGTCCTTCCCATGGTCTCAGCTTTAACACTTTTCTACCCTATATACCATCCATTCTACGGCATATATTGGTTTGGCTGTTAAAATAACTATACGTTCAGTTTTTTCCAACAGAACACGTAACTTCTATAAAAATCATAGCACAGCCAAGCAAAAGACTGCACATTGGTACACAAACGCGCACAGGTTCGCTCGCAATATGATTTCATTCGATGAATGGCTGAGTAGCAATTAGATTGAGCAAACAGACCAAACCACTCGACCGGAACAATATGAGATGGGGTGAAACAAAGGCCTACGCTATATAGTGTGCTGTGAGGCCGACTGTACTTAAGTATAGGCCGTGTCTACTCTACACGACATTTCCAGATATACATTGCTGCTGCTATTCACTGACGTATCGTGAGATCGTGTCAAGCCTAGTCGCTATGCAGTCAATGTAAAGCGAATACAATTTGAAAGCGCAATGTGTTTAGATTGAAAATTATGTACCCGAGTATTAATAAATATAGAAATTGACCGCTCTTTTGTATTGGGGAGTTTAATTAATTAACGAATGGATCCAGGCTACATAGGCTTACGGTTTTTTTTAGTCAGTACGCAAACTGTTTTCTCCCCTGACAACTTGTATGACGAATAAAAAAACAGAAGAGTTTCTTTGTGTAAAAAATTGACCAGCATGTAGTATATACTAGAAACTGGACTGAAATGGACTGGTTCCTTTTGTATTGTGTACTTGCCCGGTGATTCTTCGGAAAACATGACAACACGATTTTTCTTAATCTCTTTATCTTCAGTACTCAATTTAAGTACTCTGAATAATTCCCGAAAAAATGTGTATTATTCTTTGTCACGAAATCTTGAGCGATTATCCTACACGTGCTGGCATCCGAAAAACAACAAAAGAATCAAATAACTTTTTTGGTAAATATGAAATGGATTTTATACACGTGTCAAGTCTCCAGTCAAGTGTGTATTGCTATAGTGACAGGTTGTCAGCCCATCGCTTAAATTATAATTGACTAACCCTCAAATCCCTTTTGCTGACTTCTACAGCATGTCCGGGAGGAAGGGCAGCTGGAGGATTCGATGTTTTTCTATTGCTCCCAATCCAGCATGAAAGAATATGAAAATTCATCAGTTTCTTGGGTAGTCTTTTTCACAAGATAATCCATGTATTTTGTGTAAAAAGCATAAACCAATTCTATTAGAAATAATTTTATGTTTTAAAAATATTTCCAGAGGATTTGTATTTTAGATGCTGCACGTTGAGATAGTATAAAGCGACTCATACTTATTTCAAAACTTAGACACATTCCAACACAGACTGCTAAGGAATCGATTCGCAGTCTCGGCCAAAAGCGATCAACGGAGCAATCCTGGCCTCCTCTTGGTATTCCAATACCATGGCTATTACCCTAATGTGTCTGTCCGATTCTAATCGAGACCCTTATTTGGACCCTATACAGGTGCAGCTATACGGAATAGCCCAGACTAATTATTATCGAGCACTCTCGCAGGAATACAGAGAACCAATTCAGATATAGAGATCTGTCCATAGATAGTCATGTACTCGGCTATTGATGATAGACACACTACTGGCTGAATAGATAGCATTATAAAGGAGGACTGATTGTTGTATAAATATTTATTAAGTTCGTTCAGGATGCTAATAATATATGTTTAGGTTTTAAATAAGCAAATGTAGAGCCCCAAAGGAAAAGGTATTGACCTATAGTTACAAGATCTGCAAAGACGAAGGCATTTGTTCACCTGTAGGACAGACATGGCTGAGGTAAAGGTGAAAGAATGCAATTACAATTTATTAAACGTAAAAAATTAGGGTCTAGGACACAGATTATAATTATGTACCAAGATCAGAATTAACTAAATTAGAAGAAGGCAAAATCGCCTTGTGTTTAAATAAGTATAGAAGTGTCGAAGTCTTTGATAAATAACGAAAAATTCATAAAGAAACTTTATCCAGCTTTCTTTTTCTTTGTGGGATTTGTTTCAAAAGAAACCTTGTAGCGGACACGGCCTTACAATACAACTACGCCCAATGAAGGGCAGAAGCCATAACTAGGTCCATGCCAAACAATCACAATTTTCCGCGACCAATCTATAAAAAGACATATCCGTCCAAATTAACGAAGGTATGTAAACAAACAAAACTAACACAAAAGCAGCGACATCCCACTTCCTTACAATAATCAGACCCCATTAGCGCGGAGAATGGCTGATAATTTGTATCGTCCCGTGGTACCGCTGCAGATGAAATCCTCACAATGGGCGCAACTGGTACCAACGTGAAAGGAGCAGTGTCCTAATATAAGTGAAGGTTTTGTACAATATCACACCATATCGGATACAGAAAACTTTTATTTGCAACAAGCTTTCCACAATTGGCTACTTTCCAACTAGTGAAATCAGCAACTTTTATGAAATGTCAAAAACGCTTTTTTGTATGAAAATAGTAAATTATGACGTCACATTTTAGTAAATATTGACTAATCAAATCAATAACTTATATAGGTACTTTTAATTCGATTGTTAAAATCGAAATGTGCATTTTTTTTTAAATGATGAATGAAATCCACAATATTTTTAGCCATCAGTTTTAAGTATAAACGTTTTGAATTTTTTAAGCTACCCAGTCAAGTACCCAATTTGATGTTTGCCTACTCCACGCAACTACTGATTCCTGAACTTTAAGAAGTACAGTAACCAAATCTCAACGCTTGTTACCGTATCGTCTTATTGTTTTCTGTTAGAAGTTCTCGTAAGAATTTCAAAAAAGCGTAAAGTTTGCGTTTTTACAGGGAGGTCATGTTAAGTTTTTTTTTTTTAAATGGCTGAAACTCTAAGGTTCGAATTATAGGCGTCGTCGGCCCGGCAGCTACACACTGTAAGCAACTGTATGCAAGAAATTATTTGTATTTTTTTCAGGAGAACGCAGATGACACATTGAATGTTTTTCTTTCGCATCCAGTCCAGCATGGAAGTATTGAGGTTGCTAAGTACGTCGTGCAAATCTTCCTATTGTACCAGCGAGTGGGTCTCTTTGTTGCGCCTGCTACTGTAACGCTGAGGTAATACGTTCTATGACAAATTGGGACTTCGACTCGGTCGGACAGAGCGCTGTTCGGGGACTAGCGTTCAGAAAAATACGCTATATTAAACTTAAATTGAGTTGGAACTCGAGACGAACAAGATTTCATACGACTGCTACAAGTGTTGTAGTTCATAGAAGGTATTAATGGTATTTTAAATCCATGCTGTGAAGAATAGCAGCATATTATCCCGAGGGTCTTGTATAAGCAGATATAGATAGGTTAGAGATCCAAAAAAAATTTACAACAGCGTTCTCTTTGCTGCAGGGAGAGACAGAAGAGAGGATGCCAAATTGGCCATATCTAGAAGAAGCTATTGTTGATTTCTGCCTATACAGTGAAATAATTTCCCGTATATGGCTATAAGAGCCGCAGAGAGTACGTAATTTTTTAAACTTTATATTTTTGCATACCATTTTGTTAAGTAGAAACAAATGACTAACAGATAGAACGGCCATTTCTTGTCATCTGTCAGCCGCACCAGAATAATGAAGATGCAAATGAAAACGCTTCCATGTCGCTTCCGAAACTCGTCAACCGGCTGGCGACGACGCCGATGCAACCAGCGATGCATCTTATAGCATACTGTTATACCAGGCGACATGATCTTCGTAAGTCACTGGGAAAAGCTGTCCATTTCTGGAAATATATTTTCTTATTAGGTGAGTGGGTGCCTGGCATCAGTACCCTATAAGTACCCCATAGGTACCCTAATTAATATGAATACCTGGACCTATTTGAGCATTTTAATGAGAAAAATAAGGTATATTGATATAATTGATTATTAGGCATTCTTTCGCGAGCAACATGCGCGCATAGATTTAGACGGGATAGCTTATTAGTTATTTATTACATAGAGAGCCTATGTGCGAGCTGATTGCTCGCGAACGAATGCTCTTGTTGAGGACGCAACTTTAAACAAACATTAGCAAAAAAAAAAAAAAAACTTACTCCATTTTTTCGGATTTTTGCACAAGCAAGCAATGTGCAACATTAGCAGTCTGCAGTTCACCGATGCACCGTCTCGTGACGTGACAAAATGCCGTTTTTGCTCACTACTGAGTGCTACTGATGTGGTTTTCATATAAACGCGCAACTGCCTTGAGAAGTGCAAAATAAACACCAACATTATGCAATTTTTCGATTTAATTTTGAATCATAACGTCGTAGTGTCAATTTTCTGTATGATTATTTTTTTTTCGGAATGGGTTTGCCCTTGACTCTAGACACCTAGGTAAGGAATGACCGTGACAGAGCAGAGTCGACGATGGAGCGAGCAAACCCAGAGGATACCTGTTAAGGCACTGGCATTCATCACATCTATTTGTCAATTTTTTTGGAAGTTTGAGAGATAGATGCGACATATTCGCTATCGCACGGCCGCGGCATGTTACGGGGTCAGGATAAAATATTCAATCCACCAAAAATCACTTTAAAAACACCTTAAAATTACAATTATTTCCTGACGCAAAGCAAATTAAAAGCAATGATCGTGTAACGTGTAATTAGTGATAATTCCTAGTCATGGCCATGTAATTCCTCCTGTGTCACCCCATAACCTCATAACATAACCGCTGAAATCACGGTGGGTGTGCCTCGTGCCTGATAGTAAGGGGACAGCCTGCTAGAATATTCTTCTCATTAAATACATTGGTTCATTACATTGATTCTAGGTTACTATCATAATAAAGTACCAACTTTTGTTCACGAATCTCTACAATTCTAGAAGAGATTTTAGGTAAGCTGGCTCCATCGTCGACTCTATGTTGTTATTTCATCAGATCTCTTATCTAAAATTGGGTAGAAAATAGACCTATTTCAAATAAATTAAATAGTAATTTTGATTATATTTCATTATTTACCAATTTATTGGACACAGAAGATAACATCTTAAGAAACAATACACAAAGAACAAAGACACAACGGGCACTAGACTGCTTATATTCTTTGTACAGTACATCCTATGAGATGTTAATTTGTGCAGCGGACCCCTGACTATGATTGTCATGTATTCGGGCCGACAAGGTGGGTAGATGCTGACGTCATAATCGGTGAACATTAATATGGAAATCAGGTGTGTGGTGAACAGTGCTCTACAGGGGGTCTATTCAGCTCTGGCGCGTCGAGCGCCTTATCTTGACTTTGACAGAACTTTGTATGGAAGACGTCATCACTTGACGCTGCCAAATTTTTCGCTTTGTTTGTAAACAAACAGATGTCAAGTTGCGTATGATAAGGTACGACCACGCTTTAAATTCGCGTGGTGAAAAAAGGAACTTACGCTGCCACCTTTAGATTTGACATTGATTTGATAGTTCTCCTTGTACTGCTGCGCCTCCGCCCACGTTCATTGAGAACCGTATCAAACTGTGATTTTTTGTTCCTTTCTACAATTTATTTTTTATTAAATTCGTTTTTTGTCTATGATATCGGTAATTTGGTGATAATTTGACAACCCAAAATTGTATTATTTACCTTTATTTTCGACAAGCATTCGACAACGAGCCAGGCGACAATTAGGTGCCTTTGCAAAGGCGAATGGGTCAAAATTATGTATTAAAAGTATTATTATTACTTTATTTCTTCTATCATATATCATCTATAGGTTATCATTGATATTATGGGTAAAATGCACCACTTTATACAAAGTGGTTTAGACGCTACGCCCACTTTCAAAATTCTCTAGCTTTTACACGAAATTAGGTGCCGTCGCAAAGGCGAATGGGTCAAAATTATGTATTAAAAGTATTATTATTACTTTATTTCTTCTATAATATATCATCTATAGGTTATCATTGATATTATGGGTAAAATGCACCACTTTACACAAAGTGGTTTACACGCTACGCCCACTTGCAAAATTCTCTAGCTTTTACACAAAATTAGGTGCCGTCGCAAAGGCGAATGGGTCATAATTATGAATTAAAAGTATTATTATTACTATATTTTTCCTATAATATATAATCTATAGGTTATCATTGATATTATGGGAAAAATACACCACTTAACATAAAGTGGTTTAGAAGCAACGCCCACTTGCAAAATGGTTTAGCTTTTACACAACTACTTAGTAGGCACATTATGTATGATTAATAACATAATGAAAAACACCACCCTCCCAACTAGAATTAGGCGCCAAATATCATCAAACAAATATTTTTTATTTTATTTTATTTTTTAATATGAGCCACTATAAGTCCATTTCAGGACATGGGCCTCCTCTTGTTGGAGGATAATTGCCTTTCTCGCCACGCTTGGCAGGTGGGTTGCTGCTGTCCAGATCCATTTCATAAATTTAACTGTCGGCCTTTACGGCATCCGCGGGAAGAGATGGAGAGATGCTATTCTAATCTGGTATTTGACGCAAAATTATTTGCTGTACCCCGATCCACCGTCAACTCTTCTGTCACCACTGGTCTGTCTAATGGTCAGAGTCTGAACCTCTTGCCCCTGATCAAGAAATCGCAGAAAGCTGCCAGCGTGCTGGGCACCATGCCACAGCAGGACGCTCTGGAGGCCATTTATTACCTTTAATTAGTTTTAATTAAGTCATTTTTGTAAATATCCCATGTTGTAAATAACACATTTTTGAACGTTAAAAAAAAAAAGTTGTGATATATCATTATCATGTAAGGCTGACCCTTGAGTACTTAGTTAAGACAATACAGGCTGAATCACCTAACGCCTGCCAAAAAAGATAAATCTGTGCTTCGGAGGGCACGGTAATCCGTCGGTTTGGTCTCGTTTGCTAACACGAAATGATGTGAATGTAATAAAATTAAATTACTGCTTTTTAAATATAATTTATTACACCGATATTCATCGGATTTTATAGATTTTCTATTTTATTACGAAACTGAACAACTTTAAAACATATTTGGCTACAAATGATGTCAGGGGTTCTAAGTTTTGGGGTAATGACCTATTGTTTGCATATTTGGACCTATGTATGTTCTCTGGGGAAAGTTGTTCAGTTTCATGAGTAGCTACGTTGAGTTGATTCACATCACATCCTCAAATTTGGTCAGCCAATCATTGTTTGAGTGAATTATTTATGTTAATCACACTAACCAGTGGTAAATTATGTATTAGTGTCCAGGTGAAACTAAATCAACGTTATGGATTTAATGATAATAAAATAAAACTGAAAATATTTTGATCATTTATTGCAAGAAAAATATAATTTTCACTCGCACGCACTACAATTAAGCTGTTAGTACACGTACGTACACTTAACTATCACAATTATTCTCTCCGAGGCCGTGTTCAATGTGCAAATCTGCTCTAAATATAATAGTTACAGATATTTGGTTCCCCTTAGATTTTTGGGCCGATTTGGGGACGTCGATAAAAAGGATAATGCAAGGGTCGGAGTACTAGTTTGCTTTGATCAGCAGAGACTCCTGCTTCCTAAAATGGGGCGGAAGTCTGTGCCCTAAAATAAACTACCGCTGATTATTATGCGGTGGGATGAGTTTCATGGAAATGTTCGCACATCGAAATTGTCTGTATGTTGGATTTCTCTTTTTCTTCTTCTTAGTCTTTTACTCTTGGCAGAGTGGTCGTGGCCGGGAATTGGCAGGATTCTGTGTAGCCTGTCTCACGATGCATTGGCATCTAGTCCTATTACTGGCTTCGTGCGAACATTCGGTAATGGTATTCTTGATCACAGATTTTATCTGATCCGTCCATCTAGTTGATGAGCGGCTGCGAGGCATTTTCCCCTCCACTTTTGCCTGCACCATCAGCAGTTCTATGGGGAGTTCTCGTTGCGCGTTATGTGACTGAAGAATTTTGGGATTCGTTGGTAAACTGTGTAAAGTCTACAGTGTAGAAGACAGTTGATTTCTAGATGTTTATTTCTAAATAATATACAGAAAATCTTATTTTTTAACTTGACTGACTGACTGACACTTAAGCTGACACTATAGACTAGCATAAAATGACAGGAGGTTCCGGAGGTCACATGGTTCTAAAGGTTTTAAAATAAGGGTTTATGTGCAAATAAATTTGCAATCAATCATTATCAATCTGTCTTGGAGCTTTTGGGTAAAAAATCAAAATACATATAGTTCGAGCCCCGGAGCTACCAGTACTATGGAGTAGAGTGCGTGAGATATATGTTAAACCATTTCTACAAAAAAAAATGTTCAGAGTGCTTTATGCTTAGGCAGAAAACATAGTAAACGTTCCAATATGTAGGAGGCTGGAAGACCAGGCGGGGGGCCCAAATAGGTCCCACTTTTAAGTTTTTCGCTTACATAATCAAAAATGGTGCATTTTATGAAAAAACTTGCAGAGGCCTAAAAAATGCATATAAAATTTTGTACAAAAACGTGGTACAAACTTTTCTTCTCGGATCAATACTTAAAAAGATATAGCGAAAGAATAATGAACGATAATGTAAAATCTTACTGAATGATTAACGAACTCATCAACGCAGATCCTAAAGCTAGAATCATGAAATGAATATGCCAAGTTAGGCGAAAACGACACCCACCGACTGACACATATAGGGATTATCAAAATAGAACTGGTACTTCCCCTTAACCTATAAAGCTGAAAATTAGCAAGTGAATCAGGTTTTGTATGCAGATAAAGGAAACATTATTAAAACTTGAATAATCGAAGGTTCGGAGTACCTGGTGAGGTGAGTTAGCCTAAGAGCCCAGCTAAACAATAAAAGACACGAAAAATTAGTCATGTAACTAGCACTGTGCCAAATATTTTGCTTTTAACATAAAGTGCAGTTTTATGTTAAAAACTATTCAGCGCGAGAATCGCACGGCATGCCGGCGGCTTGCCGGCGGGCAGGCTGGCGGCGATAATGCTGGCGGCATGACCGGCGACAATATGCTGGCGGCACAGTGTGTTAGAGTGAAGGCCTTACGATGCAACGTTTTCTAGTTAGGTACCTACCAGGAATTAAAGATTTTTGTCTTCGCTGGTAACTCGGGAAAAGCACGTAAAGCTTGTTTTTCTTTCCATGCTGGACCGAGAGTAAAGTTTGCATACTAAAAAAAAACATAGAATGCGCCAGCTGCATCGCCTCCCGGGCAGGCTATAAAAGCATGCAAGGGCTGAAGTATAATATTGTAATTTAGGCGATGGGCTGAGAATATAAGGAGAGCCGACCCCAGATAATGGGAATAAAGAAGCTGACAACATGTCATTGTAATATACAGATTTATCTTAAACAAACCTCAAACATACGTAGAGGAGCGAGAAACGACCTTTGTTTGGGTCGTTAACACTCTGTCTACCCCATTAGAGATACAGACGTGATAGTATGTATGTATTATCTTACCTATTCACTTACTACTTTTCAAGGCTTATGATCGAAAACTTGGCATTTTTTTACGTCGAATTATTTTCAGAGTAAACATCAATCAATCAATCTCATTAAACCTTAGCATTAAACATTATCAATCGGAAGTAGGTTTATTTATAAGTCTATAGTAGTCTATGATCGCTTATCTTGCTTCACTTTCACACTGTATTTGACGGGACCCATCAAGCTTATGACGAACGGCGTTCGACTCGACGGGGCGAGGCGAGCGTTTTCGAGTAGAATAGACGCCCTGAGTGGGGCAGGAGGATAGATATTTTTGAAAAGCATAATATAAACTTCACTCGTTTAATTTTCACAACAAAAGAGAAAATAAATTTATACTGATGAATTTACTAAAACAAAATCCTATTTCTCTTTCAAATACACCTACATGCATTACCTTAAAGAAATTTGTTTGGTTTATGTGTAAGATTTTAAGAATTTCGGTAGTAGGTAGTAGGTACACAAGCTTCGCCAAAGAATATGGAAGTAAAGCTCATTTTAATAATAACAACTTATCCGCCTTCTTCATTTTTTTAATCCAAGAAATAAGAATTAGAAAATTCAACCGCAAAAAGCACAGTGTCTAAACACTGGAGACAGTACAGTCCACCCATTATTTTGAACAGTTCGTTGGCAAAGAACCCGACGTCTTCCAGAAGCTGACACGTGCTCTTTCTCTTTTCTTCTCGACAACAACGACGTTGTAATTGAAACAAAACACCGAAACGTGTCCTTTACGAATGCTGCAACATTTCGACACAGACTAGACCCTTCATAGACAACGCAGATGAAAAACTAACAGAAAATATGAAAATTGACACAGGATTTTAATAAAATATTTACAACAAACGTTTTCAATGATAGGTTTTTCCGATCATGATAAAATCAATGACCAATTCATGACAAAATCGTCGGGCTTTGATAACGAACTCTCAGAATGAAGAGGGTAGCATCAAAGATGTGTAGCGCTAGATATGATTGTCACCTCTAAGTGGCATCTAAATGTTTAGTAGTCTGAGCTTGGGGACTAGACAGTGGACTGAAAAGTGAATTAAATTCGGACCAGACGGGTAACAGAAACCGTTGGTGGCCCGCACTGCTCTTATCGGGACGGTGGGAGCGTTTCTTTTGTCACACGATGCGTCTTGCCCTTCAAAGGAGTAAAGGAAACGGTCAAAGTTTAAAGAAATGCTGGAGTATTTCATTACACTGTTAAAAATAATTGTGATTCAGAAACATTGTAGCTTGAGTGTAGCGTGAATTCATCGACAAATAATATTGGCATAGAGAAGGATGTTAGAATTGTTAGAATACAAAAACCACTCGGTAGAAAAATTAGGGTACGAAATAAAAAGTTTGAGTGATAAAGACCACAGATGAATACGAGTAAAAGCTAGCGCAGCGACTTCTCAAATCAGTGATAGAGACAGAGCCGACGGAAGACCGGCCTTCTTCTTCTCGTTGTGCCATATCCTAACGGATGTTGGCGACCATCTCTCTATATTTATTTCTATCTTCCGTTAATCTTCTTAAGTCAATTGCAGCCCATGTTTTGAGGTGGAAGACCGGCCAATCGTAAGAAATTTATTCACTATCGCTTTGAAGAGATTTTAGGGTTGTACCTACCTATGTTATTAATTAGGTAGTGCACGGCACTACTAGACAATAAAATCATAATATTCATAGCCAAGGGTGAGGGTGTATGGAACCAGTGAGCTCAGTCATTTGCAGCAGCAATATCAATGCATCCCTAATGGGGAAAGCAACGGTGTAGCAAAATGTTATGGACGACATTAGACACTTTATACCAGGTGGGGCATCTACTACTAGGTGTTTACTGTTGTCGCCGTCGTTGATAATGTTTTACTACGTGATGATGGTATTAGGGATTGAGGGGTCTACTATGTATGTTGAGATATCACAGGCTTAGTGAGATGGCTCTGAGTAGTCTAAGTTTGTGGAAGTCTAGAATGAATGCGCACTTTACGCCCCATTTTATCGAAAAACAATTAGTGATGATAGACAATTTAAGAGAAAAAAAATGACGAATACAAAACTGAACAACTTCACTTGTAACATTGGTCTTTCCTTGGTAGATATTCTGAGCGGCAATTTCGCCAAACCTATGAAATAAATTACACAGAATAAAATAATACTTTAGAATTGCATAGGTCTCAATGAAGAGCCATCGGTATAAAATGAATAGTCTCATAGTATTCAGGGTTTCAGGTTCAAATCATGAACGAATATTTTCATGGACTTTCAGGGAGCACTCAATAACAATGCTATATTTTCTTGAAAACATTTTCAAGTCTTTACAACTCCCTCCATTCATTCAATATTATTCGTTTAGAATATCAAACATTGAAAATATTATATTTCATTGGAAATATTATTCAAGGGATTTCTTAAAATTCATTAGATTCGAATCTTGGACCACCGAATTGGAAACAGACTGAAGGTGCAGAATAATAATAATAATAAGATATAAAACCGATACGTGTTTCACAGATAAAATGTATCTCTACATTGAATGCATTTTGTATTCTTTGTGTGTTTCTGAAGAAAATCCAATTGAAAAATGCTATACAATATATAATTGTAGGTATCTCTTTTGCGTAGTACAGGGGTTTATTTTGTCTGGGTCTATGAAAGGTACTTGCCTGCTACCTAGGTACCTGCCTATACACATGTTATAAAATTATATCTATTTTAAAAAGTCTATATTCATTCATTACACCTTTCGAGAGATTAGTTAGCGCCATTCAAACGTCTGAGCGAGACGGTAGACAAGACATCAGTTGGTTAGTGATCAGCGGCAGGGTTCGCCGAAGGTCGTGGGTTCAAATCCCTCCTGTGCGAATTACTTAGACTTAATGATAGTACTTACTACCTCCATGGATTTTATATTTACTTTGCATTTTGACGGCCTAGTACAGCCTAGTTGGCAGCGTGTATCTGCCTCCTACGCAGAGGGTCCCAGGTTCGATTTCCGGCCGGGGCAGACATTTGAATGATGAATTTAAATGTCTGTTTCTGGGTCTGGGTGTTCTTTGTGGATGTTTCTGTGTATGTCCATGGTACCCCAATACAGGGGATCCTAGTGGGGGGTATGAGTGTGATCGTGTGTTAATCCTGTGTTGATTTTGTTGTTGTTTTAGAGTTTTTTTTTTAAATATGCATAAAATCTTTCCTAAAATGTTAATACAACATTCAACCCACCTAATGTAGTCAACCCATTTTGTTTCAGACACAACACGATTGTATACTATGTAGCTATCTATCTAAATATAGTCATGTAGTTTTAAGCCACCCCATCTGCGACGCGATATCGCTTTGAGAATAGACACGTCAGTAAATAGCAAGCACTATGGAAGTGGACCCCGATGGGAACATGGGGACCTATTATCAGAAGTCTAAATATTCCGTCTCAAATATTAATAAATGTTTTACAAACACGTTTTTACATTTAGCAGAGCTGCATGGAGACTGTCAACGGCCAACAATCATACATAGTACCTCAAATCATACTGAGAATATAAATTTAAGTTTCCTTTAGTAGGGAAAATACATTATATGAGTTTATACAATGTAGGCATTGCATAATATACGTTCGTAAACTAACATTACTTGCATGAATTTCTCGCTATTTAAAACGATGAGAAAAGAATTTAGAAATGCACTAATACTTAGCTATAAATCATTTGAATTATGTTGTTTAGGTATTTGACCCTTTTTTTTCAGTTTCTCACATACCCAATATTTTCAATATGCATTGTAGAAATAAGAAAATCGAATGACTTGAGAATAGCGCCCCAATACGAGGAACTTTCGACTAAGCTATCACATACTCTATTCGACTATTTTGTGAACACTCAAGAACAGTTACAAGGATTTGCAAGCTATTTTTATGGAACCGGGTTTAGAATAAAACAGACGATTTTCACACTAAGCACAGTAGTAAGACAAACTTGGAGCTTTTAGAGTTTATTTGTGAACGGTTTTGTTCAGCTTGTATAGTTGCCAATAGTTGTGGTAAAACTGACTGTGCAAAACAAGGAAGTAGGGTAATGTTTTAAGATTTGTACATTAGTTTAGTTCTAAATTAAACACTAGCACAACTGCAGGCGTGCAAACGTACATGGCGGTAGCTGAGTGGCACAAGTGGTAGAGACTCGGTACGCCAATTTGCAAAACGCTTGACCAAGTTAATCAGTGGTACGATTCGTATGCGCACAAAACCACTTAAAATTGACTAAAATTCTCACTTGTCATTTCCATCCTGAGAGAACAGAAAGGGACAGCAACATTTTTTGGGTTAAGATTTAGTTAATTCATGCTCTCCACGAATCGATAGCATTATCATAACTTCCTCTTAGTTGTCTACTGTTTGGACTGCTAGACATACAACATAGATCTCTCCAAATTTCGGAGTTCAGCCATATTCACCACGCTATCGGTTTTCGAATAACCAAAAATTTTCACGCAAATAATAAAAACAAAAACAAATGTACCTATATAAAGATTTGGTAAAACGAAACGTAACAGAAACGGAAGCAATTTTTGTTCTTCAGAGTAATCCGAGATTTCCGCTCAGAAATAATGCAAAAGGCAAAAGTTAATGATAATAAACATTCCGACCAAGAAAATCTCCTGTTGTTGTTTTAAAGGTGAAATTATTGTTCTTCTTTCTTTTCTGTTGACTTGAGTGTAGCTATACTAGAAGTGATAGAGACAGAGTCGCTGATAGAGTTTAACCAGAAGACTGGTAATCTCAGTCAACGACAAAACATAACAAGCTGCTTGGCGCCAAATACCGGTCGGCAAGGCAAGTGGTCGGCAGCCAGGTATTCCCTGACGGAGCATACCATCGCATAAGGTATGCAATGTTATACCTTTAAGCACAGTAGAATGGAAATTATTTCAGGGATTTCAGATCAAAATATTGGAATCAATTAATTGTTTAATTTTTTAATCCAAAACTGATAGGTGCATTTTTATTTTCATTTCCTGAAAGATTTTTATTATGACATTAGTTACGTTGAAAAAGCAACCCCTATCAGTTTGCAGGAAGCTGTTTTTAACATCCTGTAACTACATCCATAGTTTTTCATACAGAGACAACCAGACATAACCTAAGTTTCATACCGTTTTTTTTATTTTCACGAAAAGCATCTATTGAGCAAGAGCTTTTTATTACAAAACAGCTTCACATACTCAGTAGGCAGGAAATTAATTGTCACCATGACACACGGCTCGTTAGTGGGCAATCTAATCTGCATTAATTAATTCGTCCCCTCAACGTTTATTCTGTGGAAATAACTGGGTCATTTTTACTTTTTTTTTTTCAATACTTTGGAAATAGAGTAGCTAAATTAGGTAGGTACATGTTATATGGTAAGTATACCTAAATTCTTTAACAGCATATAGACATTGAAATCGAAGAGCTAGGAAATTTATCAAGCATACGCAGCGAGAAGTACACAAATTTAAGCATCAAACAAGAAAATACGAGTTGCTCCAGTTTTTGACAAAAACACACAAGGCGGGATCGGTCGTCATCGGCTACCTTTAATAGGTACCTACACAACACTACCAAGACCAAGTAAACTATACTATTTGAAAATCAAGCACAAAATATTGAATCGCTCCAGTTTTGGCCAAAAAGTGCGCCAATTCGTCTTCGCGACTAACAAAATAAAGCACCGTGTACACACAAGACGGGATCGGACGTCGTCGGGTGCTGGCGGAATACCGATGACCCCCCGCGGCACATGCATTATTTATCCACCTAAGCCCGCCCAAATGAATGCAACAGTCGAGAAAAACAACCTACGGAGGCGGCACACAGATACAAAATTGCTGGATGAACTACTTAATTTTGACAAATTGTCTTTGATCAATTAAGTTCGAAGCTAGTTGCTCACAACATGGTATATTGTCTGGTATAATATTTTTTTGAAGTTGCAAATTATTTACTTTCTCACGAAAAGTCCCTGAAAAGGTCTAAAACGTCGAGCTTTCTAAAAACATAACAAATTTAATTACACGAATATTTGATGTTAGATTCGTTTGAGACCAAAAAGATTTGGACTCGTAATTAAATTTAAACAAAAGTTGGTAGTTCATTATTTAATATCCGAACCAAACTTTGTCTATATGCTGTATCCATACCCGTCTGTTCAACACAGCTCCCGAAGCAAAGCGGGCCAAGAGCTTGTTTAAAATTCGTACTTCACCTAGACGTATAGGTACAGGTGATGCGGCGCATCCAGCGACTCTACATCTCCGCAGCTGTTCGTACCGCCAGCCGACGTGTACGTGAAGCTAAACGACGGAAATAAAAATCCTATAAATATTGAACAACCATATTTTTCTCACTTTGTCGCGAAAGCCGCCATGTCGTGTGCCCACCAGTTTGCAGTTATAAGGTTAACACACACGGACCGTGTAACACCGCCCTTATTTGGCAGACTTATTCTGGAACGGGACAATTGAATGCGGCAATTCATGTGTCTGCTGTCGAGGACTTTTTTTATACAGCCATGTTTCTTTTCTAGGAGCAAAAACGAAGAACTTGTGAAGAAATATTGACATCAACATGATATTTGCTGAGGGTTTTGTCTTATTTGTCTATGTATTGGATTATTTGACGCTGATGGCAAAAGCGTGTAATGTAAAGGATGTTTTTCGAATATGGTGGAACAGAATGGGTATAAGTTAATCTACCCATGTAACTGAACAACTTTCAAAGAACGTAGGCCGAAATACGAAAAAAATGGCTACCCTTACTAATGCGATCACATTCCATCGATGGGAGTTCAAATATTTAAAATATTTCTTGAGAAAAGTTGTTCAGTATCATGGGCAAATTGACTTCCTTCAGAATTCTCAAGCACCACGCGTAAATTCATTTATTCGGTTTATTTGGGATTTTAATCAAATATTGGAATGAAAGATTATGATAACGATGATTTGAATAAAATAAAGCGAACCTCAAGAACATTTTAATGATTCTTACACTTCAAGAAGGCATTACTCTGACAGAGAGGTTACGCTTCCCTGTTCCTTGAAGAACCTGCACGCTTAACAAGCAACTTGCATGCACTCGGCGTACGTCTTTGATCCCTATTTTTTATAGTTTGGGGTGACAGTACTGCGTTTCGTTTATGGACCATCATTTCGGAGGATCAGGAGAAAATTGCCCGTCTTGAGATGCATCGGATTTTGTCAAACGAATGGGGCGATATCTCACAATACATGTTGACATGGGTAAGCCTGTGAGCCTTTGTTGTGGGGTCTACCGTTGGCGGGGAGATGGAGCCTTAAGAATCTTGTTCAGGTTGAATTGCTAATTTGCTCATGTCGCCACCTTTTCTGCTCGTATAAAAACCTACCTGCGATTTTCCATCGGATAGAACTATATTTTTTCGTTGCCAATATAGCCCAATGTTGTTTTTCTATTACTAAGGGCCGTATTTATAATCAGCTCTCAAGAGTGACAGCGAATTTGAGTTCGTATCAGAAATGTCATTGCAGTACAGAACGACCTGTCAAATCCATACTTAATATTGCTCTCAATCTTGAGATCGCTTTATAAATACGAGCCCTAGAGTTTCGTGTATATGAATGAGAGTTTTAAGTTTCTCGTTGCTAGTATAGGCAATATTGCTTTTCTATTACCTAGAGAAATTTTGTGTATGACTGAGAGTTTAAATACAAACAGTTTTTAGAATTTTAACAATAAAGATTGAATTTCATATTTTTAACTTCATATTCTTTAACAATTTTAAATTAAATTAAATGGCTCGCTGCGAGAAAACGTGTCGATTTCTCTGCAATTGTTGTGGAAAAGTTTACCCATGCGGGGCACGTAGCAACTCGCGGAGTATGGGAACTATGCGTTTAATGAAAATAAACCCATCGGAGCGATGACTGAGCTGGACGTGATGGATCCCGGGTATTGAGCACTCGGGAAACAAGAAATGTTCCATTTTATTAAAATTTCCAGCCTATCAATTTGCAGGTAACGGGTGATAATGTTAAGATGTCTGTCATAGGAATCAGTCATCTCGCGACCACGAATATCTTATGTTTTCCAGAACATATTTTTTTCTTCCCAATTCAAAAATCATAATTTCCCTGGGATTTAAAGAAATTCCGTCTTGCAAGACGGAGTTTGCTTGACATATGATTCTTGATTTAGGCTCGTATTTATAAAGCGCTCTCAAGATTGAGAGCAATCTTAAGTATGGATTTGACAGGTCGGTTTGTACTTGAAATGACATTTCTGATACGAACTCAAACTCGCTGTCACTCTTGAGAGCTGATTATAAATACGGGCCTTAGTTACCTTCAGGTGGTGTGATAATGTGTACATTCATTTCATTTTACACCCTTAAACCTGAAAAATATAAGGTGCAGGCAAGTAAAATCGTTATATTTACAGGTACTGCATATTTTCCCAATTTTTCCGTAAGCGTGTCCGAGGAGCAGACGACGCCTTATTGTGTGTGTGACGAGGGCCGACTTGTTAGAGCCGGCTAACAACCTGAGGTGCTTGAATACCTGCATAAAAATATGGAAGAACTTCCTAAAAAAATCTAAAACTAAACGAAATTTAGTATAGATGAAAAACTAAAACAGCTAAGTAAATATTTCAGTCATAATATTTAATTTAGTCGGGAAAACATTTTCCTTTCTCCCGGATTTGTACAAGAATTTTGGACGGATATTTGAGCTGAATCCGCAATGTCCTTATTTTATTTTATTTCTTTTGTCCTTTGACAATCTCCTTTGTCCAGCGAATTTGTTGAGAATCTGTTTATGAAATGAAAAAACTTTCCGATTTTATTATTGTACCGTCTTGTCTGGATTGTTAGGAATAAACATAAAAGGGTTGAAATAATGTGATATTTATAAAGTGTCTCGAATCTCACCATAATATTCAATCAATCTTACTTGAAGTTACTCTGTTAATTGGCCAGGGCAAACAGAAATATAAATTAATATGGGTCCAAGTTCACATAGCCAAAAACGACAGTCGAAATGCCAACATCAAAAACCCTACATTAAAAGAGCTACTTTATTACCTATCTAATCTATCGCGCAAATTTCAAATTTCACAGTTTGTAAAAACGCGGCACGAGCCTATATATTAATTACGGCTAACAAATTGTAAACAGTGAAAAAAATTGTAACTGTCTCCGGTGTTACATCAAAGGTTATCAGTTATATAACTTTACCTTACATCAAAAAGGGTTAATAAAGGTTTTTCTTGAAACATGACCACAACAGATTTTAAGCTACAAAACTAGTTATTTGGCGAAATCCAATTCCGCTGAGCAAATACCTTTAGTCACAGACCGAACTGTACAAGGCAGCAGGAGGTAACAATAGGTTTAATCCAAGTTAAATATTCGACAGCTGAATCGAGCTAAAGACTGGCTCAAAGAGATAATCGACACAGCCTCAAGCTGCCGGCAAGCAATCTAGCCTGGATTAAACCCTGGGCCCTTGCATTCTAGACGCAGAGACAGCAACGGAATTAGATCTTAATAATATCATAAAATTAATTTAATGTTCATACAAATTAACGTCTCACAGGAAAAAAAAAACTGACTTTGTGGGGTGCTGTCTGTCTGACGACAGAGAGTGTCATCAAAGCCTTCTTAAGAATACACTTAAGAGTAGCATTGTTATGTAACATCGCAATATCCCATTTTACCTCCCAAGCGTGTTATGTATGAAAATTTCTCCTAAAGTACACAATTTCTCAATAAAAAATATTCTGTTTTAATATTTTGATGGTTGTATCCAGACATGATTATTGTGCAGCTTGAGTTGTTTGCTTTTGAATAATCTTATCTGGAACTGGAATTTTTACAATTTTACAATTCCGAACCAAATCTGTTACCAGCTCTTACACTTTTCCTCCCCAAACTGTATAATGCAATCTGATTTATTTATACTGAAGTCTGACTTCGTTGCTCTAATCGAATAATGACTATAGAGGGACGTAGACTTGTGGATTGTTAACTTGTAAAGGAAGTAACTACTTTAGGGGGCTAATTGTTTTAACGCAAGGGGAAAGTCCTGAAATTGTTTTATAATGCGATTGAAATCTAAGTTAATTTTAGATTATTTATTCACATTTAATTCTATATCGGTTAACATCATAGAACTATCCGTAGATTCATCCTTATTGTTCAACAAATGGGACTGAAAAGGAGTGCTCGAAGCACCCTTTTTCCATAGAAGTGAGCGAGAGGTTGTATAACCCGAATAAATTACAAAAGACCACGCGCCGCTATGCTAAGTAACTGACAGAGGTCTAGTGCATTTTGACGGATAGTACAGTCAAGCGGTGCCAGTGCCAAATGCTCGCCTTGTTTTTGTATGACGCGCTGAATCTCTAGTAGTCGTAAATCAATGGTTAACATGCATAAAGTCAAGGAATCATCTATCGCATAAAATCTCGAAACACCTATAAGGCGTATTTGCCACGTCCGACAAATAATGAGGGCAATTTTAGATGGAAATGGACAGGTTGTTAGCCCGTGGTCAGCCCAACGCCTAAATTACAATCCACTCTAACCGCGAATGCCTTAAAGAGTATTGTAATTTAGGCATGCTTGGGAGGAGAAGCAGTAGCTCCCGGTCTAGCATAGAAGAATATAATCGGTTAAGATCATGTTATTTAAGAAAAATCACTACAACTCAGAAAACTCTCCGAACGAACTCTACCTTTCTAAGCGAATAAATTCTATTTTACAGATGGATTACCATTTACCACAATGGTTATGGCTCTTTACTTGGGACGCGATGAACAAACAAAATACTTATTACTCAACTTTCCCAAAACAAAACATGGAGCACCTTCCTGCCCCAAAGTTCTATTTTCAAACCGGAATGACTTGCAGTTTCTGTTGCTACATTTATTTTCAAATGACCATTTGTTCTCGTCTTGGCAACGGGCGGGTCAACGTAAGGTCAACTTGCATCTCGCCGTACAGTCTGTTACTTGTTGCTGTTACGTAAGTCGCATACTGAAATATATAGGACAAACAGATGGAAAATGTTTTCCAGGCAAACATTTGTTCAGGGGAAGGAAATGAATGAATCCTTTTTCTGGTGCAAAATAAATTGCTACATTATATATACAAAAGTTCAATATTTTTTCATAGCAACTTAATACAATCCTACCTCTTAGAGTAGATAGGAAAGTTTTTCGTTAATGCTACCGAGCTTTCTTCCGCTCGATTATAGCATGATTTTAGACTTAAATAAACAGTTAGTAAGTCTGACCAAATCAGGCAATTAACCTAACAATTCCGTCTCGAAATCCCGATCATCCCGAAGAGAGTGGAAAACTCTTCAGAGGCCAACAACAAAGCAGTTATTTCAGATTCAATAAACTCAAAGGGACCGATATTGAGGAGCTTCTCTCTTTCACTTCCTTCGTATGAAGATTTCCTTCTGTTTGACACTAGCGCTAATAATCTTGGATGCGGTTATATCCTGTCAAATTATACCGGAGTGTAAGGGACAGCGTCCCAGATGCTTAGTCAACGAAACTGAACAACTTTCACCAGGAAATTCTTTCAGGAAATATGTTTCGTTTTTTGGCTCCGATCGAGGTAGGTGGTCATTTTGTATTGTATGGAAAAGTCAATTTTATTTTTCATTTCCTGAAAGAATTCCCTGGTGAAACTTGTTCAGTTTCGTTGTCTGAGCAACCCCTATCAGTTTCTTTCTGGTACGCTGTCCCTTACACCCCGTATAATTTCTTTATCGTGTGAATGCTTCTGTTTTTGACTCCAGATCAAAGGTGTCGGAGAAAAAGTCGAAAATTGACCAAGTTCTTTTGTAAATACTATTTAGGTATTATAAAGAAAACGATGAATAGGTACTACTCCAAAAGTCAAAGGGTCGTATTTATAAAGCGATCTCAAGATTGAGAGCAATATTAAGTATGGATTTGACAGATCGTTTTGTACTGAAATTACATTTCTGATACAAACTCAAACTCGCTGTCACTCTTGAGAGCTGATTATAAATACGGGCCTAAAAACAAAGGCTATGGAAAAATCCTCTTAGTTAGTTCGTGTTTTCCTTTGTACTAAATATAGCACTAGACCTTTGAAACTTTATTTGTAATGGCTTCCTATACTAGCAACAACATTCCGAAAGTTTTCTTTCAAACAGAAAAGGTCAGAGAAGATACTTTCAAACAATTTCCTTAAACTTCAAATCTTTGAAAAACATTTGTATTTTCATAGAAGTTCTCAAAACAAAAGTACCTAAGTACTAAAACATAATTTTAAGAACTTTTATCACTTGCATTTTGCTGATTTGACATACAATAAATATCATATGATAAAGTCAACTAAGTATAACTGTGATGTTTTTTTCCTTTCAGTTTCTTTATTTTTTTTAAGTGTATTGGCTTGGCTCATCCACCCCTATTACTTCTTCCCACCTCCCAACCTCTATTCCACAAAGAGGATTCTCGTTTTGTTTGTTAATTTTACGCGCCGGCGCACACACCCCTGCCTACTTAAACGCTCACAGAGAGCCTCAGAGCGCGCGATACGGGATTTGACTTGTTCCCAAATGTCATATTGTATCGCTCGCACGTCACATCCTATTACAAAAGGGCAAATCCGACCTCTCTCCTTTCCTCGCCTAATATATAGACTTTGTGACCTACTTTGTTTGATACTGGATTTTGTCTTTGTTTAACTTTATGAAAGGATGGAGGCTTACGATGATAGATATGTGTTTGTTTGTACAATACAGTTTTCATTTGATTATATTTTTATTCTAATAATGACCAAACAGGTTTATCCTTCAGCAAAAACGTGTCAGATTCTGAAAGCCAAAAATCATGAAGAATGATGCATTAGCAGACACAGTTAATTATTATTGCTTTTGCTAAGAAAACTACACAAAATATGATCAGTCATTCGTGATGCACCAGGTTTGTATCAGAAATCGACGTCGAGAAGTGTACGAAGTTCTTCCTTTATTTCAGATAGGATGGGTCGAATAAACTTTGACTGCTATAAAGCCTAACTCAACTAAAACTAAAGAGTTCCAATTCCAAAAAGTCAAGCAACAAACTATTTACTTCCAATGTACTATCAATTTCAATCAAACTTGGAAGGAAATAAACAACATCTTTCAGGAACTTACTCCACTTTCAATCAGTCGCGCAAGGCCTGGCAAAGTTCAGCGTCGGGGCTCGACGACTCTAAGAAAATACATTTCCCGTGCATTTTTTATTCGTCGCAGCTATCGAGAGGGAAGTATTGTTTTTTAATGTAATTTCCGAATCGGAACGAGGCTGCCCTCCGAGGATTCGCCTAATGGATTTTGTTCATACTTTCTGCGGAACTCGCTCTATCAGTTAGTCAGATATTAAATTCCTTTTAACTTGAGACTGCTGTTGCTCTTTTTGCTGTATTATGTTCCCGGAGTCTATGTTCGCTAGTTAGTTTTTGATCAGCGCTAGTTTTTATCGTAATTAGTCGAACGCTGCTCTTGCAAGTTTCGCTATTGCTTGGTGCACAAAACTATAAATATAATATACGTGAAAATATCATAGTCATAAAACACATCCAAGTAGATTAAAATCTATCAAGCCCGACAACGTAGCCAAAAGCAAAAACAAATCTGGCATTACATTTTTATTTCGTAGCCATTTCAGATTTCGTGCGGACTGGACCTAATTTGATCTCACAATTTTCTCCCCAACGGGCGGCCGCGAGCTCAATGTCAACGCTTCTTTCGGATTATACGTCGCCAATTTCGCAATGCGGTTGCGAAAAGTCCTCTCCAATACCAACGAAATGGTCAGTTGAAATTTTCAGCGGTAATTTAAAGTTGTCTCACGCCAAGTGCATTGTAGCGGTCATACTTCGCAGCTAAGGCCTGGCGGACTTTGCCATCGTTATTAAAACAGAATGGCTATTGTCATGGCTGCCTTTGTCCTCCTATTATCTGGTCCGACATGACGCCGAGAAGTTGACAATTCGTTAACGAAGTTTAACATTAATTAGTGAGTCTTGTGGTTTTATAAGGCTGCTGTTATAAAAGGACTGCATCGTTGAGCGTTGTAATAGTTATAGGTAAATTTCTGTGAGGATGAAACTTGAAGCGAACCTTCATTCTAGACGCCTCACTATGAAAACCGAATACTGACTAAAAGAATGTACCCGTAAAATATAATGGTGTGGGCATAAGTGTAGGTATTATATAATGGACTTAAATAGTCATATTTGAATAAAGGATTAAAAACCAAACCAACGGAATTTAATCCACCTGCTGAAAACATTTCATTTCACATCATATCACTATATTACATAAGGCTCGATACAAACTTCATAACACGCGATGACGTGCCTTTGACTGCGTAATGCGGCGACCAGCTTAGAAACTTGCCTTTTAAGCCAATATTTCGACTACCATTGCTGCGTTCCCAATCTAGCGCCTTGAGATGCATGCAACCAGAACAGCGATAGACAACAAACTGTACGCCATCACCTAGTAATCATGGTCTTTGCCTTTGAGCGCCAGTGCAGTGTAAATGTCACTCTATATGGTAATGACGAAGGAGACGCGCTATGGAGCGTTCCTTGGGAATATTTTATACGAGAAATGAGCATTAATGAGGAAAAAAGAGAAGCCTAAATTGAGAAGTGTAATGGAATCTGCTTGAGGGAAAATGCAGGGAAACGTGGCACATGTTGATGTTATTATAAAGATACGCTGGGGTATTTAATTTAAATGCTTACTTAGCTGTGTCTGTAGTATTACGGTGTAGGCTGTCGATCCGATGTTTTCATATTACTTGGAGAGTTAAGTATTAGAGTTGTAATTGTAATGATGATTGATTAGATGATTGATATGATTAATTTAGGCGATGGGCTGACAACTTGTCACTATAGCAATATACAAATCCATCTGGAATAACCCTCAAAATTTGTCAGACGTGGCGGAACGACCTTTGTGTTGGTCGTTTACGCTCTGCCTACCCCATTAGGGATAAAAGCGTGATTGTATGTATGTCAGAGGTACAATCGAACATAAACACGTCACATTTAAAACATTAGTATTACTTGTAGTACTTAAATGTAGACAAACCAAAATATTGCCCCAGAACCGCGTTCGCATTGTTTCAGAACTCAGTTATTCCGTTTCTCAAACGGATTCTTCCCGAAATCCGGCAAGGCGTAAAATTGAGAACAAACATTCTCATCTTTTTGTACCTCAGGGATTAGTCTTAGGTCCGCTCCTTTTGAGTTGGAATGCACTCCGCGTCTAGTGCGGCTAATGTTGTATTGGAAATCTTTCTTTCTTTTTAAGTTTCTTTTCTTTTTCGTTAAAACGCATTTCTCAGCGCAAAGAAGGGTAATGACGTGTTTATCAGTCCATAAATGTAGGTATGTTTGTTCCTTTGTAGCACTCTAGAGATAGAGATCAACCTCGTGGGTCGATTATAATAATTCGAATTCAGCACTCATTCGTCACGCGAAATTGGGTCCTTACATCAATTGATTCGACTCAGGTATAATTTTGATCAAAATTAATTAAGTAGGTATATTGCAAAAAATTCAAAAAAAACGACGAACTATGCTGAGTGGGTCATTATCATTGAATTGGTATTTGATAGTCAGTTTAGGTTTCTTACATTGTTTTCTTTTTTACACGTCCGTTTTTATTGATTTAAGATTTGCACTTTCTACGCAGTTGGGGTTTGGAACTTTTTAAATTACTTGTTTGATTAAACTTGATGATGGTTTTTTTAATGTTGCTAAAGTGACCTCTGATGTACCCTGGCTTCATTTCCACCAGTCAAGCATTATAGTATACGCAACGCAAGCTATAGACTTTAAAGGAGATAATCACTTCAAATATAGGTACAATTAAACATAGAGTAATTAATGCTAGACCGTCTTTGATGTGGAGAGTGGATTGCCAACTACTAAACGCAGGGAATTAATTGCAAACCGATTATTCGTATCAACTAGACACAAATAAGATACTGTTAATATAGAGGCCCCTTAAGGCGAATCGGCACAGATCATCTCATACACTAGACGCTGTGGACCGTAACCGAGGTACCGGTACCAGCAAGGATAAATTACCATTACCAGTTAGATAATTTTATTAAAAAAAAACATTGAACTACTACTGGCACTTAAAAATCTGGGAATAAAGGATTTTTATAAGTTCTTTTACTGGCTTTTACAGTATGTTCTGGAAGAAAAGCTAGTGGCACGTTCTTTTCGGTTGAATGCACACAATTGAAGAGTAATTCAATAAAAAATATTTGTACTTCCCCACATGCTGCCTCTGCAATAAAAAATATATACAACACACCAGCTGATTTTGCTTGTGCTCGTTGAGAACTGCAGTATGCTACTGAATGATATGAACTAATACGAATGATAATAATATGACGTCAACTAATATTGAAGGTGTTCTGTGTCGAGTGGCCGTATTTAATGGCGCTGCAAGCCGCGGGCGTGAACGGAAATAACTAATTATGAAATACACAAAGTTGTGAGCCTTCCATCTCAAGAAGTAGCGACTAGAAGTATACTAGATATATAATATATAGGATCACTTAGCTTGGTGATTTTGACATTATTGTCAAATTTATATAACTTTTAAGCTAACTTTTTCACACAGGCACACTCACAGATTTCTTATGAGCGCGGCGGGCGCAGGGTTAACGTATCGCTAATTCTATAATAACTAACCGTCAATATTTTGTTTATGTATTTATATTTCATTTTAGCTAATTGAAAAAAAATGCGTAGACGTAAGTTCTATCTACACTTTATATGAGTAAATAATAAATTAATTTAAAGCCTAAAGAAACTTGTCACGTAGTAAATGTACTTTCGCATAGCACATGAGAGGAATATATTTAAAATTTATTAACAACAGAAAGTAAAAAAAAATACACCAAATTTGGCTTTTACTGAAAAGCTATTAACTCTCAAAAAGGGTTTTCTTGTTCTGTAGCGCCGTGGTATTACTGAAAACAAACTTGTATGGACTAGGTATACCCACTTTTTCATTTCATGTACTGCCATAGTGCTAGATATTTTAAAGCGTGGTTTAAGCTAAAAGAGAAAGGGTTTTATATCAAATTGATTAACTCTAGCTTAGCTTCTGAGCGAAAGATACAGTCAACGGTGTAGCGACTAGTAGCGAGCTTACCCAGAAGAAACTTGTTTACTCACGCTTTATGGTTTTTTTTTTCTTTTAAAGTAAGAATTTCCTTTAGAAATTTTATTCAGTTTCGTTAACTAAGCAACCCCTATCAGTTTCCGGAAAACTGTCCTTTACACCCGGCATATCTACCTGTAGCTTACACTTACACCACAATCCCCTAGTAGTAGCAGCCTGCAACCCAGTACGCAACTTCATAATTAGCTATTTCCCATTTCGCCTGGGGCTCGCCGGCTTTACCAAGCTTTAATTAACTGCACTATGTTGTAATGTTGCAGCTTCGGTGTAACATGCGGACGTATGTACTGATGTGAGTGAGTTACGAGTCCTTAGATTCCCGTCTTTGAGAGCTATGAAGTTTATATGACGGGTTTATGGAGAAAACTGCTCTTAAACTATGTAAAGCTTGGAAAGTTTCTAATTAGGACGCCGTCTGTTGCTGTTTTAAGTAAAAGCGAAGTATCTGCATTGCGTGTTCTCTGCTTGTTATAAAGTTTTATCTAGAAACTTAACTATAATATTCTTAAAGAAATTTTTCTTCGCGTAAAATATTTTTCTCTTATGCATGATGGTATATGCACTCTGTAGGATGTGAGCAGCTCATGAAACTGAACAACATTTCCCAAGGAACTAGGTCGAAATGCGCAGAAAAAGTAACCTCCAATACAAAATGTATGAGCTGAAAGCTTGCTGAAAGCATAATTTAGTATGAGAAGTTTGTTTTGTTTATTAAACAATGAACCCTTTGGTAACAAATAACAGCATTATTGTATTCATTTTGAAGTATTGTTTCTGTTCTTGTTTCATTTCTTCCTCTAGGCACAATTTGTACACTACCAATAGCAGCATTGCCTAAAGCTGTACTAATTCCTAGAATATCATCGTGAATTCGAAATGGCAATACAATGCTTTATTTACCGTCCAATATCTCCTATTATCGACTGCAAACACGAAGTAAAACCGAGCTCGCTCCGAATAATGTTCTAGATACAATTTAGTGTCATTATGCGCCAGAGAGAGCAAAGTCCAGGTGGGCAATTTTTGGCAGTCACTCATTCAAAATGGTTTCCATAATTATTTCGTGGGTCACCAACCTCACTATGAATGCTTACTGCTCTCATTCATAGCATAGTGAATAAGCGCACATGAGATAAATGCAGTTGCAATTTTGAATCATTCACTAAAGAAATTACCCCCAAAGGGATTTAGGTAGTTTCTATATTAATTTAATTACATAAAACACCTTACATTGAAAGCAAAAAAACAAATGTAAAGTTGAGGTGGCTTTTCACCACAAAAGCAAACTGTCTAGATGCTAATTTTCACTCACTCAAAAATTGAATGACAAAATAATCAAACATTATTTGATTACGTTCATTGAAAAGATTTCAAGCGAATGCAGGAAAACCCCTTCACGCATACGCTCTTCACCAGTGGCGCTACTAGGCTCGTATTTATAAAGCGATCTCAACAATCAATATTAAGTATGGATTTGACTCGAACTCAAACTCGCTGTCACACTTGAGAACTGTTTATCAATACGGGCCTAGATTGGATAGTCAAGCGTAGAAAAGTGTGCTTTTACTCGTCTAGATATATTCCAACTTCCAATAATCGAACTATTCAACTTCTCATTGCCTGGGGAACCATTTTTGGTAATCGAGGATTGTTAGAGCGTTGCGAAAATTCATCATGAATAAAGCCTTTTATTTTTAGGCAAGAATGAAAACAAACTACCCAAAAAAAGCATCTTTAGTTGTTTTTACTCATTACCTGTAGATGGATTAGAGAATATCATCATGTCGTATGGCATTTAATATACCTATTGCATTGGATCCTTTTTCTGTTTATTTATTTTATAATTATTTATTTGACGTTGGCGCCATTCGCTTTGTTGGCTTAAAGACTTTTTAAATAGGGAAAATATGTTATTGCCACTGGAAACCTCATTAATTCAATGATCTAAATGAAAACCGTAAATTCAAAAATCGAACTCCCCGAACAGAGGCTGTTAATGGCAAATAACGTAAAATTAGACGCCCATTCACGCGGCAGGGTGAGCGCGGGGATTATCGCCAGGCTTGAGCGGGTTTCGATAAAGGCTCATCCAATATTGGAACATCAATGCCAAGATGTTTATTTACTGGAAACTTCTGACCTAGATGTGGGGAGGTTATACTGATGTATAAATGGGATAGTATAATGATCCCTAATTTAAAGGGCAAGGTTCACCAACTTATGTGAGATCTGTCGTCCTGAATGAATAAGTTTATGGTCACACGGGCGATGTATGTATGAAAGAAATATAGATACGTATTCTTTGATGCAACTGCGGTGAGAAAACTAAAATGGATTCAGTAGAAAATTAAGAAGGCCAGAAAAGATATTGTCGGACCGTATAGACAACAACATGAATAATTACGGACCGCCGACCGACACACATACAGAGTTAGTGAAATGATAAGGGTTTCTAGCCTAGGAATGGTACACTGCTCTACAAAAACATCCAACTCCTACACCTTGTATCCAATAGAAAATGAGTCATATCACCTCACAGTAAGTTTGAAACAGTGTTCTGCATATAAATTTCGTAGCCCTGCGAGTGACTGAAACTGCGCAACTACCCTACTAGGCCTAGTTAATTGGTGACAGCTGGTTAGACCCTATTTCAAATTATTAGTTTAGTTGCTCAAAACTAGATGTTATTATGTTATAAATCAACTGGCGTAAACATTTCACAATTAACTGTAATATTTGAATCGGGTTAATGAATAAATTCTCACCTACTGCGACTACTAATAATATTTGGAACTAGCTTTAAGCTTGACTAAATTAATTTCAGTCATGGTGTAGGAAATAATAACAATATGTAAATAATATTAGAAATAACAAATCAAAAATTTCATCCGCCGACAGGATTTGAACCCGCGTCTTCGGAAAACCGGCCCAACGCTTTAACCATCTAAGCTACGGCGGCTTAGTTTTGAGCGGTGAAATTAGTGATCTGTTATTTCTTACTCGTCAAGTGGACGGATGAAATTTTTGATTTGTTATTTCCACTTCTAATATTATTTAGAAATAATATAGCACTGTGAGTGCAAAAAATCTATAATAAAAATAATAATATGATTTTTTTTTGACTCTCTGCTTTATAGACTGAGAGGTCACGACAAAAATGAATAACACAACCACTGACCAAAATTTCGGTTGCGGTATCGAGTTATCCTCGATCAAAGGTGAAATAAAGTTAAAGCAACCGCTTTGGGCAGGCAGACCGAGATTGTTGGCATCAGGGGGTTGCTCTTCATCATTTTTAACCCAGCTCAGCCTCTCAAATGATCGTTACCATTTTTGTCGTGACCTCCTAGTCAATTAGGCCAGTGGGTGGGAGACAAAATCGAAGATAGAGCGAGCTCATCCAGGAATATTAAAAACACTGACATTGAGGCCAATTCGGTAGAAACGACGTAACAAAATAAAATTATGGCCGTTTCTTTCTGTTCTCTCGTGACAGAAAAAGTCGTATGGACTTATATTAGTTGATTCGCCTCATTGCTATCATTATGGGACACCTACATAGCTTGCTTAAAGCCAAACTCCAGTGCAAGAGGGATCGCGAGCCAGGCGGTTTCTACTTGTCGAAAATCCACACTTCAAAACTTAACCAACCCGAAACAAATCCGACAGTGAAAAATCGATTAACCCTCATATTGAATTAACCCAAAAACTCTGGCAGCCGGGGCGATATCGAATTTTCAACGATATTGTTCCTAGTTACTATATTAAATTACTCGCTAACAAGTTTAAGCCCGAAACTTTAATTTAGGCACGATATTGTGAGCGGGTTCGGAATATGCCTCCCTCGACTGTCAACTGCAAGGAGTTTTCACGGAAGCGAGTTTTAGAGTCACGCGGACCCCAGTCTAGCTAGTCTAGGGTGCATAAGTTTTGATAGTATAGTGACTAGATGTGCCATCAGAATATTTCCACGAAATACTTATGTCAAACATTAAAAAGAGAGAAAAGTCCTTGCGGCCACATTTGCAACTGCGTTTTGCAACGTTTACGTTTCGATTGCGGACATACTATTTCGGCTTAAGCTTAATAGAAAAACTGTTCAGTTTTTGTAAGTGTCATCATCTCCGTTCGGCTTTAAAGCCACCCACAATTTTTTTTTATGACACTTCCGTTAAACCTAATTCTAGTCCATGTTAGGGTTTAGACAAACACGCTACGTTAACGTCAAGTTGTCGGCCGTTTGAGATTCAGGTTTTAAATTAGCGCGGACTGCACGGGGCGGGGCCGGAAGCCCGTAATCTGCGCCGTCACGCCATCACCATGAATTGTGATGTTTTGATTGCAAACTGAAATTTCACAAAAGTTTGCAAGCTGTTTCAGTAGAGTACTAATTTCTTGCATAGTTCTTTGACTGACTTGTGGCTGTGGTTGTGGTACGCCCATGCCCATAATATAAGAAAAATGCTAAAAGATTGTTTTTGTTCATTCCTCTCGATCTAAAATGCTTTTAGGTAAGTATATGTATGCGCTAAAATTATTTCCCCAATTTAAGCCTCTCGCACACAGGCGCGGCCTGCGCTAGAGGTGGCGGTGGGGGATAGTTGCGTTCCTTCAAATTGTATGAAAGATCACAAACATGCACGGTAAAGAATTTATATGAAAACAATCTGTCCGCTACCACCTCCGCCATCGCAGACCGCGTCTGTGTGCTCTTACCAGGCGATTGTCCACATTTTTCTCTTAGTGAGGTCTAACCCTAGATACGACATCAAATCAAATAGACAATCGGTCGACGTTCCGCATCTGTGTGCAAAAGCACTAAATTGTGGTTTTCACCCGGAGATGTAACGTCTGCGACAAGTCCCTAATTATATTGGGTGGTTTGTACAGTCGACTAGTTAATTACCGACTACCCTCTGCCACAGCTTCTGCCACGTGTCGAAGGGTTATGGGCTTATGGCCAATTATAAAGTTTGCATCCTTTACCCCAGTGCAGGGACCTGACTACCACATTGTAGGTAGTAGTACCGGGACCGAAGCCAGTATGTTTTTTCGCTACATTTCTCATATCTCTTCGATGCCATGTGTTTTTTATTAGCATTATTTTTTGAAGATTTCTTATAAATTCTTGAAACTAAACTAGAGTTTCAGTTTTTTTCATAGTCCCTAGTAACTAGGGCCTAGTTGATTAATAACGTAAGTAGCGCATAGCACAGGGCCGAATCTTCTGAAAAAGAAGTATTGCGCTATTTAGAGACATTTCACACTGCACTGTGCAGAGGCAAAAGAGCGGTGCCACTGCCACAGATAGCCGTCTTTGCACCACAGATGCTACGGTAATATTACGTAAAGGGCCTAATTTAATTCATAAGTACCGAGATATCAATGTCAGGGGTAAAGCAGAATTAGCTGGTCGTGCTACCCTTTGTTTGAGTTTAGGTGAAAACCAGATCCAAAAGTTTAGTTACGGTGTCTGTTCCTATTTGGTGTTCGTGTCGTTACGGGGTGCAAAACTGTACGTAATTTGGACAAATTAACGCACGGGGAATATAAATCCAAGATAATTATAAGTTTGAGGTTATATTTCGCAGACTTTGTTCTGGGATTGATTATTTTGTAAAGTTTAGACGTAAGTTTATAGCCTTAATTGTCAGTCAAATATATTTTTGTACGTTTTCGTTCGCGTGCTATTGTAATACCTAATATTAAAAAAATTCCTCATTTTCCTGGTATATATTAACTGAAAGATTTTTTTTTTACTATTGGTTTGCTCTTGACTTTAGACACAAGGTCAGGGATGACACAGTGACAGAGTCGACGATGGATCGAGCTCACCCTGAAAATGCCTGTTATGGCACTGGTACTCTCACGCACCAACGTAACACAGCAAGCTGTTTGGCGCCGGATTCCGGTGAGAGGGTGGTCGCGATCCAGGCAGCCTCTTGCTTTTTTCATGCAAATGTTAGAATGAGTAAGTACTCGCAGAATTAAGTTACAGATCTCTACCGCATTAGAAGTTTTCCACTCGACCATAAATACCTATTTTTAATTTTAATTGATTCAAACTCTTCTCTGCTTAGCATATTAATCTCGCAACTCCATTGTCTGAAGGAAGACATTGCAAGCCAGACAATAACTAACCACTTGAGTAAGGAACTTTATTAATATTGACATTATTAGACGCCGTCAAGATGAGACAATATCTGTTTTCAATATCGCGTCTGAGCTGCGAAGGTTGTCTACATCAAAGCTAATAAATATTAATATTGTAGGTGATACAAGGTGTTGTAAGAAAAACTTCACTTTGAAGATAATTTATGTTTTCTAGAAAGCGATGACGATCCCTTTATCATTGACGTAAATAGATATGGGATACTAGAAATTGGCTAGTGTAATATTTTTCACTTCTTTTCCATAATGCTAGGTGTAGGATGCATGGGTATTTTGTTCAAACATAAAATGTGTCTTTTTTTGAAGTAAAGATATTTAAACCATGCCGCTAAAAAGACATCATTTCTTTGCACCCTGTATCACTGTATCTCATTGCGTAATACAACAGTCGCTATAAACGGAGGAAGTGTTACTGACAAAGTTATGAATGGAAATTGATGTAGGTGCGTCTTTGTTTTGACAATAGTTTATTTGTGATATTTCAAGTATTGAATCACTTTGTTTAATCTAGTGTGTTTTCCCAGCGCAATGAGATATTTTCCCTTGGTAAAAGTAGCTCTCGTATCGATGTTCGTTATTAAGGGTGTAAGAGGGTCAGTGCTCTTAAGGCTAGATGACCTTGTTCCATTTGTCGACTCTGTCTCGGGTCTCCTTCACCTCTAGCCTAGACTTATGTCAAAAGCAATATCACCCTACTACACTTTCTACTATTCTACTAGTATTATAAATGCGAAAGTTTGAATGTTTGAATATTTGTATGTTTCTTACTCAATCACGCTTCAACCTCTGGACGGATCGTGTCGTGATGGACCTTATGACACACGTATAGGTTAGGTCCTGGAATAGGACATAGGTTACCTTTTCTCCGTCGGAAAACCTTCATTTGTACGTTGTAAATGAAAAGCAGAATTTACAATTTTTGTTAATAAATCTACAAATCAAGCAACGAATACACATTGGAACCAAGTTTTATGCACCTGCTACAGCCGTTTATCGCCTATCGCAGTCCCTCTCGGCCGCCATACTTTAGAGCGAGCTGGCAATGAATTGATTACTACCAGCACTATATCAGCTGTAAGCCTTTACAGCGCTGGATTTATTTGTACACGAACTGTACGTGACTGCTCGTGGACGCTTTACAGCCGGACTTTTATTGAAAGTACAGAAAGCAGCACAACTAGTTCCCCGTCCTGGAAAACTTTGACCGTTACTATCTTTTGAATACTGTACGTGTACATTGTGCAAAAATTGCTGGAAAGAGACAGTTTTGATTATCACGCCACGTAGCGCATTACAAATTGAGGATTAATTAAATATAAAATATGATGAACCCAGGAAAAGATTACAGAACCCTAGTCTGAAAAAATTGTGTGAAGCATTATTTAATGCAGTGACCAGGACCGATGGATGAAAGTGTGTTTCGAAACAATATTTTTGCACCACCAGACCTCAGAGGCAGTCAGAGTAGGTTATTAAGCAGTCTTCTGTACTGTCATTCCAGTTGTATCCGCCTGTAGTATCGATGTTTTAGCGCAATCTACAAATTGGAAAGTGCTCTGCTCGAGTCTGAATAGGTAAGCGTCATAGCATCGAATAGCAGGCGGGTGGAAGTTCATACAGCATGGGAATGGGAGGAATACAGAATGAAGTAGGTATAAGAATAGAGGATATTTCAGTAGAGTATGTGGATTATCAAGAGCGTAATACAATATCGAACTTTATCTAATGACTACGCTGAGCCACGTGGTGCAATTCAATTCAATTTCATTTATTAAATACGACACATATGGCTTACAGTTTAAGAACCAGGCGCACACAGGTGCAGCCTGTCACTTCGTGGTACAGCAAGATGCATTCCTGGTGTGAACGTCAGTTTTACGTCTATTTCGTCGGTGTGAAGGGTCACCTTATGCTAAAATTTAAATGTTTATTTAAACTAACACGTAGAAGCTTAGCTATTGAAAACAAGCACACACTCTGAACTACGTGTGCAGTGCACTACGTCTGAAGTGATGTACTTACTATTAAGTGCATGTTACTTCTTACTACTTATCTATTGTAAACCAGTTGCCATGGTTACGAGCCCGCACGTTGCCTTTGAAACTGTACACCGCAACCAGCTGCTTTGTGGAGCACTTCATTACTTGAATTTTGATGGTAAAATAATCCTTTAATAGGAGGAATCGCATGAAGCGCATGGCATACAGCAAGAATCAAGAGCCGTCATATTTGTCAGATTTCTACGTCACAACTGCAGATCACTGCTAACGTTCTATAGAAAATCTATTTGCTTCCGTCCCGACGCCGCCTCGATTCTTATTGTATGATATGCGCCTTTTTTGGGTTCATCCATTTCCAATCCATTCCATACAATTACGGTCGTTGACGAGTATATTTGAGAATTGACATCTTTTTCATCGATTTCTGCGACTTAATGCGAATTCACCGTTTTGCGTGCTCCCAAAAGCCTCCCCCGAGTATATCAACAGTAAACAACCCCGTCCAAAGTTGGCCGCTCTCTCATTTAATTGATCGTATATTTTGCTAACTCCCTATTACTCCCACTAGTTGAGCCGTCTTGTTTATGGGGGTAAGGGCTCTGATGATAATTAACGTTTCGTCGGGTCCAAGAGATTTGCAAAAGTTATTGGGTGAAGGGTTTTAAAGTTAGAGTGGACTTCATTAAACGTAGAGCCTTATTTATTAAAAAAAATACATTAAAGAGTGCAGGGTAAAAGGGACAGCTGATTGAATGATAAAGATACAATTATTTCACGAACTTTATAGAAACTTTCGAATTTTCTCGTAAGTATATCCCGGGAAAGTACCCCGGAAAAAAAAATTAAGTCATCGGTGAAAACCGCGAGCGAAAAGCTAGTAATTCTATATTCAACCATTTTGAAGCCATCGTGAAAGAAAGTGAGGTTATATGGAAAAGCCCGAAATAAATATAAGTCCATAAAAGATATTTATGCCCACGAATAAATTCCATGCAAAACTAAGGCCCGTATTTATAATCAGCTCTCAAGAGTGACAGCGAGTTTGAGTTCGTATCAGAAATGTCATTCCAGTACAAAAATACCTGTCATATCCGCACTCATATTGCTCTCAATCTTGAAATCGCTTTATAAATACGAACCTAAAAGCCTGAATAAAACATACTTTTATGTTATGCATGTAAAATATGCCAGTCAGTTCATGGCTTGCAATTTTTTACAATAGTAGCAATATTTTCAATAGGAGCATATATTATGTATTTTACAAGTCAAACCTGTATTCATTTGTGCTTCAGTTGGGAAGTTTTAATAAAATATTTTGTTTTCATTTTTGAGACTGGTATCAGAGTTACCACTTATATAACGATCACTATTTAAGAAAGCGACCAAGACCGACGGCTTAGCGTACCATCCGAAGCACGGATAAGAGTTGCAGATTCAAATATGACAGAGATGGCACTTTCTAATAAATACCTGTTAAAACCATATTCCAAAATAAACAACCCATGTTTTACTGCTACAATTTCGTAGCTCTCGTAGCTCATGCTACACGGCAGCTACGCCGTAGGCCGTAGCTCAAGGCGCTGGCTTCACTAGATTAGTATGAGAACATGGCCATGTCTTGACCTATTTACACCTGGTTTTCCATAGGCTTTCGTAGTCCGTCAAATATTACGTACAAGAAATCACGTCTGTTTCCGTTACGAAGTAAACAGAACATTAATAAGATTAAAGACCTATAGGAAACCAATGAAAAATTTAAAAGTAGCTGGGCCGCGAAGAGAAAAAAAAAATGCCTAGCAAATTTCTTTTGTTTTTTAATTAAAAACAAATGAATTATTCTTCACTCCAAAAATAACATAATAAATCGTTTTTTCATTAGATTAGACGAGGAGAGCATGAAATAGCTAAAATTTTTGAGCTCTAGGAAAGTTGTTTGATATCATCAGTAGAACATGTGGTTAAAAGGAACGCAGTTCTTTGTTTTACATTCTGTATCCAATATCCTCTAAGAAATTTGTTCTTATTTTTATCAAGAGAATCTCTTGTATTACAGGGCTCCTTTGAAATAGATAAGCTTGTAAGAATAAATATCGCAGTGAACATGTTATCGTCCGTCAGTGGAAACAAGTCACAACATGTACCACGTACCCTTGTTAGCGCCGTAACGACTTCTAGTTATATTATAACATGTTCGCTGCCGTAATCGCATCGCACACATCAATTAGTTTGCAAGATATTGCCTATCTTACTCTACCTGGCTTAGTTAGAGCCTTTGAAATTAATACATAGCTGAAAAATATCACAGGTCGAGTGTGAAAGCCTCTATAGACAAATAGTTTGAGCATTAGGCTCTCGATTTTAGTCGTAGGTTCTTTCTCAATATGACGTCTACTGTATGAAAGCACCATTTTACTTGTTCTCTAATTAAACCTATATCACCCAAAAATCCAAACAAATTTTGACAGTAAAATCATCTAGTTAATTCACCATATTTTCAAGTCAGTAATAGAAATATGGGAAAAAGTTAACCATGGTGTCGATGTCGATACACTGTAGTTTTTCTGTCACACACAACACAACGACTTATTCTTGTAATATCACATTACCACGTAATTGATAAAAATGTATGGCTGTACAATGTGCATTTCAAGCCAGTCACAGTAATTGCACTTATTCCACTGCAGTAGTTTATGAAACAAGCTTCGAAGAAAGAAAAACACACTGAATTACAAACATTTATTATTCAATTTTCTAAGGAGGCGGTACACCCTAATTGTACGTTTCAACTGATATTTAAGTCAAAAAGTGTTAACAGGCTGAAAATTACTCATGGTTTGGAGGAGAAAATTATAAGTTTTATTTTTGTGCTATAATTAGAGAGGAAACTATAATAATTAGGTATAGTTCCATGACCTACTTTAAAAGTTAAACGCTTCCTAACTACAAAGTAAAATCACTAGACCGGTAAGAAATCATGACTTCGTGACAGAAAGGAAACCTATTTAGATTGGAAAATTACGTCAACTAACAATTTTCCATGTTATTCTGAGAGCGGTAAAAAGCATAAGCCAGTTGTTTCTCTTCTCGTAGAGCTTACAACTTATATGAACTGAAATCACAGTCATATTATCTGAATTTGACAGTCATGGACATTTCTAGGTATGATAATTATCTGTCATAATTATAACATAATCATAACATCATATATCTTTACTTAAACAAGATATACTTTCATGAAAAACACTACTTTATTTCCCTAATAAGCCACAAGATGCTATCTCAGCATCAGAACAGAACCGTACATCTTATGGCCAATAATGATAAGTAACTTCAATTTGCCTAAATTTTTATGAGCACCTTTATAGCACCATTAACTTCTGGCTATGGAACCGAGAACCTCTCCATCTTAGAGTACCTACCGGTCGCAATAGGAAAATATTTACCAAAACGAAATTCATACATACACTCTTGATCTTGACCTATCCGGTATAGAATGGGTACAGCGTCACCAGCCTAGTAAAAGGCGTTTTGTCACGTTAGAACGCATGTAGGTATTCTTCTTCTATTTGTATCGAGGCAAACTCAATTTTAAATGTTTTAAATGTGTATGTATGTAAAGCAAATAATATCATTACATAAAGAAAATGCTGCTTTTTCAAACGCACACCCAACAAAACCAGCCAAAATTCAATTGCTCACAAAGTCGTGTTCAAAAAAGGATCGTATAATCGTGTTTGTTTATTTTCGTCAAGTAATTACGGCGCGGGGAGTTTCGTGTAGTCGGCGGTAGTTCGGCCAACTTCGCACAGTTCACGGTGCGCTGCGTAGCTGCGAACCGTTCAGTTTGCACCAAGAACTACGTTTTCATTTGACTACTAGAATAGACAAGGAGATCAATGTTTGGCTATGTATTCGTGGGAATTCCGTGTAGTCGGTAGTCGGCGGTAGTTTGGCCAACTTCGCACAGTTCACGGTGCGATGCGTAGCTGTGAACCGTTCAGATTACACGAAGAACTACTTGCGTATTTCAGCTTCTGGAATAGACAAAGACCGGTGGTCGCTGGTCACCTTTGGACTTGCCCGCGCCGAGTGCGATACTTAAGGTCGCCCAACGCTAGAGCGGTGCCGGCACTTACCTATCGAATTCGTACTTCGACCCGTTCCTTTTATCCCGAGAACTAAAAATAAAATAAACAACAACTACTTAAACAGCGAATAAACGCACCTTTTGCGATTTGACATCATCGCATCACTGCCCTGCTAGCTTGAACCTTCCTTGAACCTTTTGATCAGGGGATAACATATACCACCCACCCGAAGACGATCACATCTTGACGTGAATCGTAGGCCCGTATTTATAATCAGCTTTCAAGAGTGACAGCGAGTTTGAGTTCGTATTGGAAATGTCATTTCAGTACTAAACGACCTGTCAAATCCATACTTAAGTTTGCTCTCAATCTTGAGAGCGCTTTATAAATACGAGCCTTAGAGTAGGTGCACAACCTTTCCAGTATGTGTTAAAGAATAATAGATCTATGTTTTGGTCACTGCCCGTCGCACACAGAATTTTTTGCGTCTCCTCGTTATACCTTTTCCAGTCAAAATTAAAAACTTCAAATTATTTTTCTTGCACAGCGTCTGAACATACATACCTCTTACTATCTAGGTATACTATCAAGCGTACAAAATACTAGTGATTACATGGTGCTAAGTAACTAAGTACCCACTCAAAACTAAAACACAATATATTAATTTATACTTGCGATTGTCGGCGCTTGGTGAAACTCTATTGTATGATGTTTTGTTTGTTTCACAGTTTTACAAGTGAGTTAATAATACAAAACTCACACAATATATTATCTACTAGCTTTCCGCCCCGCGGTTTCACCCGCAGCTAGAGTTTTTCCGTGGGATTGAGTTCCCGCGCTGTTCTTACCTTTAAAATTGACTGAATTTCAATACAAACTTTCATCCCCTATTTAACCCCCTTAGGGGTAGAAGATACAAAAACGCTGAAACACGTGTTCATTATTTTTTTAATCTTTAGCCCAAAAATAAAATTGTAAGATCCTGCCATCATAATTGACGGAATTTCCATACAAACTTCCATCCCCTATTTAACCCTCTTAGGGGTGAAAAATACAAAAACGCTGAAACACGTATTAATTATTTTTTAATCTTTAGCCTTAATACAAAATTTGAAGATCCTATCTTCAAAATTGAGGGACTTTCATACAAAATTCAACCCCCCTTTTTACCCGTTTAGGGGGGGAAAATACGCAAATCCTTTCTTAGTGGGAGGTTACGTTATAGGAGGCACTTGCTCTCTAAGTTTCACGATTCTAGCTTTAGTAGTTTAGGCTCTGCGTTGATGAATCAGTCAGTCAGTCAGTCAGTCAGTCAGTAAGGACAAACGATTTTATAAGTTTAGAAAATAGTCACACTTTATGTTCGAAATATGAAAATTAGTAAAACCCTGAGGTGGATTTGAAACCATCGCATCCATTTTTTCATACTCTTGCTCTAACCAACGTAGCTACCGGGGTTGTGTATGGGATCATATACCACTAGAAAGATTTTTTTTATTAATCTTTTCATATTAGGTTTATAAATACATGTAAAAGTACAAGTGTTTATCCGAACTATAACTCAAGTCTCTCCTCTTCAATATTCAAAACGTTTCATTTGACGCGGCAACCCGGCGGTATTTTATGTAAATTCCCTTGAGGTAACCAACCGTTCGTTAACTAGTTCAAAATTATAATCAAACGTATTTCATAAAGTTTGTAGAGAGGCCTTATCAGGAATTGTTGCTAATAGGTTCACCATAATTAAACAGCAGAGCGTGTTTGGAACAAGTTCTACTAGAAACTTTGAAACTGAAAATTATTGGCCCAATTTGAATACATAATATACCTCAGAGATAAGATTCCTCACGAAGTTGCTCCGACTTGGCCCAGGTTAGAAGAGGATTTATTCAAGACTTGTTGAAACTGCGGGCATTATCCAAATAATTTTAATAATGAACTTGAATTCGCAACTTTTGAAAATTAGTTTGAAGCTCTATTAAATTGTAACTCAATTTAAATAAATAAATACGTTAAAAGTTCTGAATTGCTTTTATAGAGCGAAAATTTGGACAACTTCAGCACTATCTTGATGATTGACTCATTAATTTTCACGAACTATAACTCATCGCAAGTTACTACGATAAACGATCTTAATTCAAAAGGCGCTTTAAGTACTTGAAAAAGAACACAATTATATTATAATTGTCTTTAATTTCATAACTTTGTATCTTACATAGAAATAATTGTAGATGTAGATGAAGCTGTGGAACTGTACGCAAACACGTGCCAGCGGCATTACGCTCGGTGAAAACGCGTCCTGAGTAATCCAAGTGGACGTTCCGTTGTACGCAGTCTACTATTGTGACGTGAGGTTTAATTTGTGTCCGTGTGGGACAGTGGGCGATGGGCGTGTTGTGTCGGACACGCGTCGGACATGCGCCGGACACGCTGCGGTCGAGCGAATGACAGCTGACATGCGGTCACGGGACGGCTTCAAGATCTGTATCATACTGTTATCTATGCGAAGGTAGAATGCCACGAGAGTCTTTGAATGAATAAGGAAATAAGATAATTTCTTTGCGCTGTTTGTCATTGATCACCACGCTTGGCAGACAGATTGGCAAGCGAGTGCGAAATTCACCATTCACAGATACGCAGCTGCCTTTTTCTGGAAGTATCCCTTAGTCAGCATCTCCAACACCCGCAAGAAGAAATGGAAAGATGCTATTCTGACCCGGCATCACAAAAGAAAATACCGTTTAACCTAAATAAAACTCCATCACAGACTACAAGACTTATCTCCCAACAAAGGAGACAAACAGCATCGCATCAACGGAAATTACTCAACTTTGAAGAAGGCAAGCCTTTAATTTCCCCGGAGTAGTATCGCGACACTTCAGCAACGACCAAACAACAGGAAAAGAGTGCAGTAGAAAGAAAAAGAAGACTAGATAGCAAGGATCCAAAAGTGTTAAAGACTCACGTTTTTGAAAGCGCAGTTTTTGAACAGAAACTGAACAACTTTCACATTTTTTTATTTTCAGGCAATGAAAAAAGCTCCCATACAAATTGTCTGATGAAGGTGGTCATTCTGTAGAAGGGAAGTCGGTTGTTTTTTTTTTTTTTTCATTTCTTGAAAGAATTTCCTGGTGAAAGATTCGTTGACTGAGCAAACCCTATCAGAAAAATATCATTACTTTGAACAATCTCATTTCTGGCTTAATAATATTATGGGCATCCGGTCTCAACAAACTTAAAAAACTTAACTCATTTCTAATTCTGACCTTCCTTCGGTTATCTCCACGTCCCTAAAACTTAAGATTGGCAGTCTTAACTTGACTGGAGTACCTCTCAAGCGGAGTATTCTCCAGCTATTAGATCTGTGCAGTTTGCGAACTCCCGCTCTAATTGATCGTATTTCAACTAACTCCCTCAAGGGCCCACGTCCAACTACACTCGCACAACTGTCGTTACAGAAATTGTTGTTATTTGTTCACTAGTTCGGTTATTACAGCCTGATCCGACATTAACAATCAATTGATGGGAAACTAATAAGAATCTATTTGAAGGAGTTTGGAGTGGAATGGGATCTGTTTGTAGATGGATAGTTTAGCCGCTATGTTAGGACATCACAGTTTGCTTGCTTCTACCGTGCGTGGGTGTGCGATGGATTTGGCGACCGGCCTTTCACCGCAATGTCACGCCAAGCAAGCAGCTTGATGACCGCATTGGTGTAACGGAATGGAATGCTTTTGACGCATCAGCTGAATCAGCTAGCTTTATCCATTCAAAATTGTCTTGGTCATCTCATCTCACCACACCACCTCTAAAACCTCACTCCTTTTCCGTTACAGATATTTCCACTTTCTAATTACATAACCAACTTCAATACCAGCTCCAGAAAAGTAATAACATTTTATTGAAATGCAAACCAAGTCTAAAGTATTTTTACGATGATGGCAGCACTCTCATCTCATTCCGTTGCCATCCTAAGTATTTGCTGAACCCGTCTGCAATATTTATACCTGCTCATTTCATCTTATATCTGCCCGTAATATCTGAAAAGGAATACTGGCTGGTAGCCGTAACATAATTCCCAGTAAAGCTGAAATGCAATAGACATCCGTCCGTGAAGTAAAGAAAAGGTCGAAATTGTATTAAATTACTTATTTCTCGTTCTCTGTCTTAAAATGAGGACGTATAATTATGATGCCTTAAAAATCTTGCCTTTTCAAGTTTGGTCTATATTGTCCTCAACAAATTAGCAACAATATTCAAAGGCGATAACCAATTTTTTACTGCTCTAAGTCCAACATTAAATCACTTCCGAATAGTTTTTCAATTTCATTATAACAGTAAATGAAACACAATTTAACTAAATCTGGAGCAGTTCCCATTCTCCACAGTAACGATTCCACCTATTCCGATTGCAGATTCCCAACTGCACTTCAACAACTATTTCAACACAATTAAAGTTGTATTGAGGCTGTATTTTAGATTATAGTTGTAAACGTTTGTCCCACTTGTTGTTGGAAGTTGGTTTTTAGAAGATTTTGTCTCCTATTGAGGCCAAAGCAACTTGAATCACATTAAGACGACGGTGCCGGTTACATTTTCTATCGAAGTTGGTTACAAAAACCATGTCAGAGAATTTTAAACACCATGGTTCATGCGGTCATTCATCTATTACTTGAAGTACCAAGAATCGACGGAGCCGAAAGACACAATTTTATATGAAACTTGCTTCTTTAGTGTATTTAAATAAGCAAATGATGTCGCATTTTAAACTATTAGCATATTTTTGAATATGCATAAAACTTTTTGCAATCCAGGTCAAAAATGTACCGAAAGAAGGCAAAGTTGGCAACTTAACCCATTTACAACCCGGCAAAGAAACGTGTACATCTCAATTAGTAGACGGGGAAGGATTGGGTTGAGCATTTTACTTTCATCGCGTAGCACAGACGTCGCAACTTGGAAGCAATTGCGACTTCAAAGGCGCTCTGAGTAACAAAGTTTCACGTAGATTAACGTAACAGCCGTAACGTAAAGAGCCGGAAGACACAGCAAGGGTTCTGTTCACCTATATTTGCAAAAATCACAGGTTAATAGCCGCTCTAGCTATAAATCTTATTGCTTCTAATTTGGTACTAATGTTCGAGTAGTGAATCAACTCTTTCGTACAAAACCTATAAAACTTTGAAGACCCGAATCCAATTGTCTATTAAGAAAACTAATTCAACGTCATCAGAATCACCCATGATTCAGTTACAAGAAATTTAGAAAACTGATTCCAGATGTTACCTTCTAAATTAAAATTTGACTATGACTATATATGACTAAGTATGTCAATATTCAGTTTAAAAATATTAAAAAAAATATGAGAAAATCAGCTGCATTTAGATACACAATTTTATGCTCTATCAGTTAATTTTGGCAGAACCTATTCATTTCATTTTAAAATGCTATGAAGTTAAAATGAAAATTACTTTGTTAATTTGTCTGATATGCTGAGGGATTGACGTACATTGTTTCACTAGTATTTGCTTTACCTCGTCTCTAACCTCCGACCCTCATTCGGTAACTTCCAAACTCGTTTCTACAAGTATCTCCTCTAAAAACTCCTCAATTTAAAGGAGTTGTCTCCAGGAGCAACAACTATACAAAATATCGCTTCAAATTGAGCAACCTTTATATCTGAATAAAATGTGATGCTATGTCCGTTTTTGAACAAGTTTTTGGGCTTTTCATGAACTGTCCGTGTACACGAAATCCTAAAATCAGTTCGCGAAACGCATTTTTTTTTTTGGAAAAACATCAAACTTTATCCCTTTCCGAATGTCACATCTGCGCCTGCCTGTCAACCGTGTCGTCCCCATGCATATTTCAAACTCAAAAACAAAGCCATGAATATTTTGTTATTCCAAAAATGCTCCAAAAACGTACGAATCCAGAGCATGCAGCGTAAAAGAGCGATAGATACCTAGTCTGAAATCAAAATGGCGACACCTTTTTAGATATACATTGGAGATGCTCTTATGTTTTAAATTTAAAAGTTTGAGACTGAAGGGCAATGGTTAAAAACAAATGAAAAGCGTCGCTGTTTTGATACAAAATCTCCATACCTATTCAGCAAGATTTCTTCATGTTCATTGACGCTTTTCTTCTGATTATCTGCTGAAGCAATAAACAATGTAAGCAATGTACTTGGTAATTTTATGCGTTCCCACACTATGTTGGTGGGAAAGATTCCACTGATGCACTCGCTATCTCTCCCTCGGGAATACAAATGTCCTGTTCTTGTAAATAGGCACAGGGGCGCATGCATTACGTAAACACATTTAATATCTTAAAATGCGCCGTCGTATTTTAGCCGGCGGAACAAAATTGAGAATTTTATGGAAACTGTCGAGCAAAGATGGCGCTCGACCATTCTTTATTGTAGTCTGCTTCAGTCTATACGAAAGTTTTATAGTTTGTTGTGTCTGGTGCGGACAAATTACCATGCTATGTCGTTCAGCTCTAATATTGGGCCCGATTCGTAACCATCCCGACATAACTAAATCTCAACTAAAATTGTTGCCGTCTCTTTCTATTCTCTCATGATAGAAAGTGACAGGTATGGACTTATATTAGTTAAGTCGCGTATTTTGCAAACACGAATTGCTACCATTGAAATATTTTTTTGTGCCCCCATGGTCCTGTGGTTAGCTTAGTTAGTCCCAGTAGGTATAGTACGGATTAGCAAATTTTTCGTTTTAATTATTTACAAAATCATTGCCGTTTTAATTTTTCCTATAAATATCCCTTTGCTAACCCCTCTTCTGCGAGATTGCCATGAATAATGTTATTGGTTTTTTTAAAGTGTTTTTCGTTCATTCATTTAACGCTGCGTTCAATATAAAATAAAAAATATGATGAAATGTGAGACGACAGCTGTGCAGACAGATTCTGTCTGTGACGCAGTTTTCGAATTTTTGAGAGCAGACAGAAACTGTTTGTTCCCCAGATCAGGGGCTAAACAGGGCGTTTGATTGGATCCTAACATAAATAATGGAAAACAAGTACCTAAGCTATTGGAAGGGTTGGACTTCATTAGTACAGGTAAATGCATATTGAATGCCTTTTACAAAATACCAAAAAAAGATTCATATCAGATTGACACAAAACTTTTTTTTTAAACTTTTGAACAGGAGTTTTTATTTTAAAAAGTACACAAAAATACCTAGGAAAATTTCTCAATTTAACTGACAGGGGTTGAACCAAATCTAATATATACGTAACTTTTACAAAGATTTTTTTCTAGGAAATATTAATAACCTACTTTCCATGACTTTCCGATACAAAATGATCTCTTTAATCAAATAATTTGTACAAAGAATAAGAACATCAAAATAATGTTCGAATTGTTATCATAATCAATTAAATATGTCACATAAACAAAGAAATAGTCTAAGACCAGAAATGAAACGAGACAAAGTTGATGATGGAGAGATCTTCTTCAGAAGCCTTAACTGACAGAACACAGTAAAATAAGTACCTAAATAATAATAACCTATACTTATTTCAATTTGTTTCGGAAAGTTTATCTATAACTCAAAATTGAGTTTGAAATAGACTTATTTTAACAGAGTAAAAGCTGAAAACCGACTTATTTGAACAGAGTTAGAGGAAACAGTAATCTCATCTTGTTAAACAAATTTCGCCTCCCCTAATCTTTAAGTTATCGGGATCAAATCGATGAAGACGTCGTTTGCCTCTAACCCGATTGTGGGGCTCTTTTAACCCTCAAGCTAATTTAGGGTGCAAGGTTTGAACGAATATTTTTTCCCTGAAAAGAGGGTTCGCTGAGATTACAGATATTTACTTTCTATAGATTTAAAATCAATCGTTTCTCGCAATACAATCTAAGCAAATCAATCAGTGTTTCCATTATTTTCAAAGTTCTCAGGTTAGTAAATGCCTCTGTGATCTTTTAGCAAATATATATCTTAGGTTCAATCAGGTTCAATCATCTTGGGGGACATACAGAACATTATTATTATCATTTCGCGATATTGATTGAAAATTAATAAAAGAATAAAACCTCTTCGATGGAAGTGTATGGAATGTTTACAATAAGCTGTCTGAAAGCGCTAAAAAACTTTTATAAACGCCATAAAATAATTTAAAAAGGATTTTTTTTTTTCAAATCATGGCTTTCAGTCTTTCAGTTATATTTTTATATAATCTATTTCGTATTTACCTACTTGGAAATCTCTACCATTGCACAAGGAGTTTTTATTCTGAGGCCGCTTGCAATATTTTTGTGCAAAATTATAATCTCTTTGGTGGCAATGTGTTGACAAAGAGCTGGCTGAAATTGCTGAAAAAAATGGTTTTGAACGCCATTTAATAATTTTAAAAAGAAAAGTTATTTTTTTCACAAATTATTAAATGGCTTTACCTATGTCATATATTTTGACCTCAAATAGCCAGCATTATATGTAATTATTTTAATAAAATCTAGTTTGTATCACTAGCTTTGGAAATCTGAATAACTAAACTTTTTTTACAGAAAAGTAAACAAGTGTTACAGAGGACGATCATGCCCGATAGTGGTCCACTGCAGGTAACTAGGTACCTGATTGCGCGACAGTTTGGTGGTTGATCGTTCTCTGGTTCCTAATTGATAGTGGTCCATACTCAAATCATTTCAGGGGTCTAATAAAAACTAAGATGCCATGTTAGAAGTTATCGGATCTTTCGGCCCTTTAATCCCACGACAGAAGATGAAGCAAAGTTATAAGTAAAACGCGTTTATTCAAAACATGTCAAAGAACATTAACCAGGTTACACCCAAAGATCCTCAAAAATACATGACACAAACTCGTCCACCGTTCCCGAGGGAATTGAAGTATCTTTTCGACCCAAAGTTTGTTCCGGCAACTTTACTGAACAGGGTACATACCTGTTCTCATTAACATCTTGTAGTATCCTGGCCCGCCTGTCTGCCGGGTCGCACTTGTGATTTCCCAAGGGCAGACCTCGTTAATAATTCAACAGTCCTCCCCTGGTCTACCCGGACTTACCTTACTAAAACGCGAATAATTAATAGTACAAGTGCTGGAACTTTAGTTGTGATCGTGACCCGCTCTGGCTGACCAAGAGTATTGAGGGACACTGCTCGGAATTTCTAGAAAGGATTCGATTTTCTTCGAGGCTGGGTGTGATATTTTATTCATCCGTTATTTATAAATTTACTTAGTTATTTAGATTCTTTTTATCAAATAAATATTAAAATTTAAGTTAATGACATGTATGTCAAATTTATATGTGCAATAACAATTTTACAGACGCCAAGAGATTCTAGTTCGACACAGAAACCTAAAAACTACCATCACAATAAATATGTTTAATAGAATGGCGGAACAGAAAACCCCTACGATTCGATTTTTACAAATACATCCAAAGGAACATTTACAAAAACGATATTCACAATGAAATTTGAAGCATGCATTTCGGATCCCCCTAAAAGAGTTTTATCGGAAACCTCCATATATCGTAATATACGGAGTGTTAATAATATAATAGTTAAAATTCCCTCAAAACACATTATGGGTTGGCCGGAAGAGATATTTTTATAGAGATTAGCTCATCCTTGCAATTGCAACTTATAAATTTTGAATGTTTTTGATGCAATAAAGAGAAAAGTACCATATAAATTGCTGATCGAGGTGGTAACTTGTATGACCAAGTCGAAATTTATTTAATTACCTGAAAAAATTACCTGGTGAAAGTTGTTCTGCTTCTTTCACTGAGCAGCCCCTGCGCAAAGTTGTCCCTTACACCCGGTATATTACGTAGTAGCAATAAGTCCCGTGCCCACGTGACGGTCTAAAGGGCTCAGGTGCAATTTTTCAGCCGACGTGCGTATAAGATGCAGAATAAAGGAGTAATGGAGGGAGAGCTTGAAAAATGTACTCCTATTCACGTGTTTGAAATTGTTTAGATTCTGAACTTTCATACTGTAGGTAGGTACTGGAGTCTGGAGTCTCATAGACTCAAAAAACATAGAATATACCAACAAACTGTGGCACGTAGCTTTTTTCTAGAATAAGGGTCAGTTCAAGAAAGTTTGGATGTTTGCTACACAATCACGCCTCAACCACTGGAGGGATCGGGATGAAACTTAGCACACATTTAATAGATTAAATCCTGTAATAGAAAATATTATAAATAAACTTTCACCGCGGGAAAACCTTAATTTCCACGGGAGAACTCATTTAACGCGGAGGAAACAAGTATTGTGTATTGTATCATATGGAAAACATTATAAATACCTACACATTTCCCCAAGCGGACTGCCCATCTGTTCTCTGCTGACACTTTCCGCTTCACGAGTCCAAATCGCAACCTTTTTAACGAACACAAGGGGTCATCGTCCTCCAATGGGCGCCCATTAAAGGTCATTAACCTAAACAAAAAAACAGCCATATATTATTTGGCCGCAGCCATGTGTCTTGCTACAAGCCACCCCGTGTTCACTCATCCCCTACTAAATTCATGCGAACGGTATTTAGTACTGAGAGGGTACTGGTTAGTACCAGCGTTATTGATGGAGTGGGCTTTCGTAATTGGTATGGGTCTGACTGGACATGGCTATAGATTTCATCTCCTCGGACCATGGAATACCAATACTTTGTGTTGAAATTAAAATTAATGACAATCCTAAATTGTTATAGATTTTTAAAGTGTGTTCAATCTGAGACTCATTTTGTAATTAGTAATTCTTCGAGAAAGTTATATTGTATTTAATAACTTTTTCGTTTTTGAACTCATACAGAACAGAAAATTTTGTTAAATGTTTGGTTCACATTAATTTCAATAATGATAAAGCTCATTAATAGTATTGCCGGCGGTGTCGGCAGCTATCGACACCTGATACTCCCACCTGAACAATAATACAATACTTACAACCACAATGTTTTGTACATTTAGTGGAATTCAAATCAAATATATAGGTAGTAGATATTTGATTCTAAATATAAAACAACTAGTGATCCACCTACACTCACCGCATTTATTGGATTTTATTTGTCGAATATTAAAGTTTATATCTAAAAATATCCATCAAAGGATACTAGATTGTGATACATACTAGGATCTACAGATAAAAGCTAGGCACCAATGTTAACAGAATATTTAAAAAATCTTCTCTTTAGGGTAATATGGATGGGATGGACACCAAAATCAACTCAACAATTCTACGTCGCTCTATTAAGCACTACGACTATATTTGTGTCCATACACAAAAGATTTGACCAAGAAAGTGTTCCCTCTACCTACTGTTTTCTAACACGTCTAGAGTCGCGAGAGAAGACTGTTTTTTTTTTTTTCATTTATGTACAGTATGACTTCCGCTAGGCCACACTTGTGGTTATGCGTAGAGGCACGCGCCCTTATATGCGTAACTGTAGATTTACTAAGGCGAGCTTGCGTTCACTGAGACAAGACAATGTGCATTTAGTTACACACTCAAGTATGACTAAGCAGCAGTCTTGAGATAAAACATCTGTAAAAGATAAATCCAATGAACGGACAGCATCGTTTCCTGACGTAGGAAGTTCGGCGTAATAAGACAAATACCGATTATTATAGGAGAGCTATATACAGCATTAGAATTTCAGTACCCGTAATGATAATAAATATTAATGTAGAAACCAACAATAATTTGATAAAATTACCCGATATTCTATTCCATTTTGCTTCACCGCTGTCATATTGGCCAGTCGAAACGATTAATTAATTACACTGGGCTCGGTTACGCTAATCTAAAATTTAAAGCTGCGCTAACCGAAAATTAATTATTGAAAGGATATTCTATACACAATTCCACATAATTAGAAATTATTAGTTTTCCTCCAGCGTATAATTCAATTGCTGGAAGTGATACTTCATACAAAATAATATGAATGTTAATAATATTAGATTTGCGTAAATGAATAGAGTATAAAGTAAAATATGATACGAAATATGATACTAACAAACACTTAAAATTTTATGATCCTGAATGCAACTATTAGCCCAGTGCTTTTAATCTTATTCTCCCGATTAAGAGGTTGTGTGTTTGATTCACGAGGGAGATTAATTATTTAATTTGCTATTTTTACTAAGTATATTTACTTATTTTTACATTATAATATTATTCTTTTTAGACCGAATATCACATTTATCTAACACAACAATGAAACACACAACAAGATACAACACACTAACCTCTTTCAAACCAACACACGACATCCACACAAAAGAAAAAAGAAGTTGGTAAGAAAGGGGTCGCGATGGGTCGCCTCAATCCGTTCCTCCACAAAAGCTGTAGCGATCATCATTTACAAGACGTCAAACAAATCAAACAGAAGGAAGTCAAACATAAACAAGCCACAGCAAACATTTTGGTGGAAACACGCCCGAGTTCTTCGCGCGTGACTGGGAACTTTTATTTGACAGCAAATATACTTAGCTTAGCTTCTTAGTTGAGTAAATCTGATTGGCAACCTTGACACATATTTTCGTCCGTGCGTGGCTTAAAGATTGGTTTTGGTGTCGTATGACAGGATTAAAGATGGTGAAATATTTTTTCAGGTGTGAGTAAAACAAAGGAACGTCGATTGAGATGGATGTTTAGCACAGTACCTGAGAGTGTGATCGATAATGGCAAGCTGACGCCTTTGTTGTACTGAAATTCAGTCCATATTAATTTATGATACTTAACTTAGATACATCAAAACGGCCGGCACTACCTCAATTACTTTATCCTCGATCAAAATGGAGAAAAACAAATCATTTTGTCCTCGATCAAACAGAAACTCACGAAAAAACACATCTATATAAAAGTATCAGTTTCTCGCGTAACTACATTTTGGTTGGAAAATAAAATTATAGAGTGCCTTTTCGCAGAAGGAGAGCGTAACACACTTGAATCGCGAGCCGCATACTAAACGCAAGAAACGGCGAAGGAGCTTCCACTGAGTATCGATTTCTCGAAATTTCCACCGCAAACATGACGATTTGGACAGGTAAAATACAGTTGGGAGTCTTTAAACATTTTCAGTCCCAAAAGACTTAAAAACAATTGTATAAAGAAAATATTTCTCATGAAACGTGAAATGTTTACCATTACTATTTACTATTCAATGCAATAGGCGAGCGGCTGCCTACTAAATAAAAGATGGGACCTATTCAAACCCATCGTGAAATATTATCTCAGAGGAATACCTATCGCATAAAAACGTGCCTCTGCGAGAAACGGGCTCCGTGAAAACGTTGCCGCGAAAACTATGAAAAAATAAAAAGGAGTAAAGTGAAGTCCCATGTCCACGTTACGTGATGCAACTCCCTGAATACAAACGACAAATAACGAAATTGCTGTGGCGAGCCGGCCGCCGGGTCAACCCTTCGATACTCACCCTTTAAAAACCGCAAATATGTGCGTTTTTAGGCGAGAAATTCTGTCAGACGCAGCACCTATCAAAGTCAACAGCTATTTGAATCAATTGCAAATAAAGAAACACAAGGTACAAAAGCGCGGCGAGAAACCGTCGGCGTAAAAATTACAAAAGGGGAGAACAGAACGTTTTAGTCTCGAGCTGTGTCTGATTGAGGAGGATAAAGGTGGGGGAAAAGAGCAAAGGTAAATCCCTCCTGACCAAACAGCACTTAAGGATGTCCACTTAACGTTTGGAGGAGGAATGAAAGCGGCTAACCCAATAGCTCGGCGGCCAGAGTAAATAGATGAAATTTCTTTTGACTCGACTTGAGCTCCCAGACGACTGTACAGATGTTTTATCTCACGACTGCCGCTTAGTCATACTTGTGGTTGTAAATGTATCTACATGCACATGCCTTAGTGTGTGTAAGCTCGGCAAATTAAACCTGTAGTTACGCACACAAGGGCGCGTGTCTGTACGCACTACCACAAATATGGCCGAGCGATAGTCGTGAGATACAACAACTGTATTAATAAAGGAGTTACATTATCTCGCTACGTTTTCTTTTGTAATACCAAATGAAGTGTACTCTGATATCTTATACAAACACATAGTTAGTATTCACGTGGTGATTCCTTTGTGCTTTTAATGTACTGGATTTTGCTTCATCATTAATGTAGTACTTAAGTATTTACACCTTATGCTTATTAGCATGCTTATTCTTCCATGCTGGACTGGGAGTGATAGAAAAACATAGAATGAGCCAGCTGCATCTCCTCCCGGGCATGCTGTAAAAACCAGCTAAGGGATTCGAGGGTTTTAGTGTATTGCAATTTTAGGCGATGGGCTGACAACCTGTCACTATAGCAATATACATCATAATCATCTGTAATAAACCTCAAAACTTGTCAGTCGTGGCGTAACGACCTTTGTTTAGGTCGTTTTCGCTCTGCCTACCCCATTAGGGATAAAGGCGTGATTTTATGTATGTATGTATGTATGCTTATTAGCAGAATTTGTGTTACATTCTATTTTGTCTTTCATAACCGAAATAATATTTGACCAATAGCGGATCTAATAACTTTAGCAGTAAAGCAGTTACGTACTTAAATTAGGTAAAAATACAGATCTAATAAATTTTTCGATAATAAGTATGTACATATTAGACCTATATGTTGATCGATACAATACAACGATAGGAACGATAGGAACTGCAACATAAACATTTAAAAAAGCTCTAGTCTTGCATTGCCGGGCAAAATATTATTTCGGGCTCATGTAGCTATTACATTTTAGGCTAGATTTTAGGTGGTTTGAATTTCGGCCTGTAGGCAAACAAGGCGGCAAGCCAGCGGCCGGTGGCTGGAGTGTGCCCATGCATATAGAGCTGAGTTTTACGAGGCCGGCTTATGGTTGACCAGGACTGGTGCGGTTACCCTTTATCCGTTATGGGGTAGGCAGAACGTAAAACGCCTAGTGTAAGGTCACACCACGTCTGACAAATGAGGGCAGTTTTGGATTGAAGTGTGTAATTGTCATCCCATCACCTAAATCACAATACATTGAAACCCACGAATTAGCTATATCAATAGGGTTAAGGTTATATTTGAACATGCTCTAAGCTATCCATGACATTGAATATGCATGGGACTATTGGGACTGCATTGTTTGTGTTTGGTTATCGCAACAATCCTAAACGACCGCGTATATACTAAATACACAAGAACATAATACAAAATGCAATTATTTTTGGTCTGTTACAATTTTTTTAAATACTATTAGATGAAATATTATGAAATTTTGCTTCTTTCCAAATTAATTGTGTTTTTTCGTAGCATGGGTAATGTTTCTAAGTCTAAATCTACACAGTAGCGCTGCGCGGCCTTTGTTTGGCTACGAGCGTAGCGCGCGGTTACGACGCGCCGTAGCCGTAACTCTACGAGGTTTACGGCGCGGGCCTGCGCGCTACGCCGGCTAAATATTTAGAAAATAATTACCCAAGCACTCCATATACACCGTACAACCAACATTACTGCTTTGTAAGTACTCAGACATTAGTATAAACATCTTATATTTTGAGTCTTCAAACTTGTTACTAACTAACTACGAGTAAATGAAATGAAAAGCAAGTTTCATTCACACTAATGGCTTCCAAAGCTAACAGCCTAAATCCTGTCTTTTTATGGGTAAATTGAAATTTCCTGACTTAATTGTAAGTAGGTACTGTAAATCCTACAATAAATAAAATAAAATAACCTCATATTTTCGTAGAATTTTGTAGCAAAACAAGTCCCACGTAATTTGGGAACACAACTTCTAAAGAGCAGGAAGTTACGGCACTCGCCACTACGGTAAACACATGAATAACACTGGATATGGGAAATTATTGTACAACCTTACTTCAGCTTAAAATGAAACTTTTCAGAACTGCACCACTATGCGGAAAAATAACCAACTAACGGTGTAATAGTTACGTTTATTTAGTTAGAACGTAAGTGTCGTTCAGTTAAAATACCTACGCCATTTTAAAAATGCCATAAGAAGTTTTTTTAGTAAAGGAGAACGTCCAAAAATGGCTCAAGTACTGTATTGAGGAGAACTGATGAACTGGCTGTGCCATACAGGGTGTGTTTAAACTGTAAAATTACCAATAACATTTTTTAGTAACTATAACTACCTAACCAATTCAGTTTTATCTTTCTTGAGAGTACCGTTGCAGTTATACTTCCAACTACTTTCTTTTCTATATCCATTATACTTCTTCGCAAGTTTATTACAAACACTCCAAACACCTACATGCCTACAACCTACTTAAACTATCCAAAACATTTTCAATATTTTAGTGCTATAGCAACAATGAGACTCTATACATGTAGAAACTACACGGGGTGACAAATTGTGCCCATTAACATCAAACCACAGAACTGGAGATTATCTTACAAAGGACTCTGTCCCACTGTCTAGGCTGGTGAGACTGAGGCTAGGGTAACATGAGCAGTTTGTTGCCAAGACAACTCTGACGAATTATTGGTAGCCTCACGCACCATAAATACAGTCACGTCTGTTTTATCTTATGGTGTAGGCAGAGGGTTTCGTTATATTTAATAACTACGTTACATTTCAATTTTTAAAAAAAAGATAATAAGTTTTTGTAATAATTAAGTAGTAAATACAAAAAGACTAAATTAGTTTTCAAAAATTCTCTTACCACTGCATGAAGATAGCATACTTAAACATAAATGGAGTTTTCTTCAAAGCGTTAGCTCTACAGAGAGTAAAAACAAATAGTTGACCAAACTTTAGGATGTAAACCTATCCATGTAACTGAACAAATTGGTCATCGATAAAAAATAAAAGTTAGAGTATTTAAGTAATAACAAACAGCTGTTCTATCACAAACGTGTATGAAGGTATGTGATTCTGTTATTTTATTATTGTGTGTTTATACAACAACTGTCCCTTAATTGTCCAGTTCACCCGACAAGCGAGGGGGACCTTCAAATGTCACGCCAGCTTTCGTGTCAATTACAATTAAACTGAAATTGAAATTACCAACATAAACCATCGGGTCCCATCTTAATTGGATTAGTTTACCGTGTCCTGCCTTTTTAACGCGGCAGAGCTGTGATAAAGTGTAATAAATTGTCATAGCCATTGTTCTAGGCCAGATATTGTCACAATTCAAGGGCAGGCCACAGAATGTATAGAAAACTTTGTGCCGTATATCGGAATCAAAAATACACCTAACGTGCCTATCTCATTATATAGGTAATCAAATCAAACTCATATATTCTTGTTAGAATATTTCTATCAATTTATCAATAGAAAGTTACTGAAAAAACTATTATTTATTGTTTATTATGGGAAACATACAGAACAGTGTATAGTTAAATGTAACTTTAGGTTTATTTTTCTAGTTTTGAACGAGTTTTTTTATTAATGAAGGAATTCGTGAAATAAGTTTTAAAGTAAGCCTTCTTTATATTCGATTCTGTAATAAAATGTCAGAGACATAAATATTGTAGTCCGTAGGCATCGTAGCGCTCTCGTAGACATACGCTACGAAGCGAGTACGCTCTACGCATAAACAGCTCTACATAATGTTACAATACTTATCTTTACGTATTTTCTTTTATTCATTGCTGTATTACCTAAATTGGTTTTTAGAATGTCTTCCTACAGTGATCAAAAGATAATGTATTTTTAATTGAACAGTCTTTACTGAAAATACATATAGGTTAGCTATTGTATAATATTATTGTAGATCCTAACTGGCATCGAATCTAGGCACAGAGTAAAGCAAGACCAAGTTAGTACATCGTTCACGTGTAAGCAGTAACACACTGGTTTTACGGTCGTTCTGGCGGGGAATACCTACTTTGGATCTGGCAATACGGGCGCCCTTACCAAACCTGAGTGTTTTTCTCCATTACACTAAGTGTTCTACACGGTTGTTCGCAATAAAACGAGTCTTCAACTCGGTATGACATACAAAATAAGGGAACACGAAATATCTGGTCTTTCAGAAACTTAGAGTTTATGTTTCCGTCATTAAAGCCGCGTGTATTGTTAATTTGAGCTATAATTACCTAATTATTAGAAAAAAACAATTAATGAAATTAAGCTGTTTAAATAGGTACGTCTGAGAGAGAAGTAGCACAGAAGTGGGACTATTTTTTTTTCTATGTTACACTTTGTGTTGTAAAGTATTTCTTGTTGTGTTGTAGTATGTTGTATTTTCTCGAAACCGGTCGCTTTAATAAAGAATAAGTATAAATATTATAGTGGAACTAGTGTGAATAGTGTTTGATTGATCTTTTTTTCCTTATTGTTTCCAGTCAAAACTTATACCACTACTATGAGTAACATTTAATCTGTCAATAAATAAGGAAGAGTACAGTTTTCTGGCACAGACATTAATATGCTTAGAAGGAAACTGTAATCGTTTAAGTTTAAGAAACTGTTCGTTGTACTAATTTTTTTTGTTCCTAATAATACTTATTCCTATGACACTACAAAGAACATACATAAATACATAAAATCACGCCTTTATCCCTCATGGGGTAGGCAGAGCAAAAACGACCTAAGGATGGTCATTCTGCCGCGTCTGACGAGTTTTGAGGGTTCTTACAGATGATTATGTGTATTGCTATAGTGACGAGTTGTCAGCCCATCGCCTAAATTACAATACACTGAAACCCTCGAATCCCTTAGCTGGTTTCACTACAAAGAAGCCGTTCTTATTTAACCCATTTCTGCTTAAGATCATGTAGATCACGTCCTCCGTTTCTAGGGAACGTTTAAAGCATTTTTCAACGCTAATTAGAATCGTAAAGTAAAATGTGGGTCGGACTGCCCCTTTTAATCCAGGCGGCGACAAATTATCAGCAGCCCGCTAACCCGCTTTGCCCTGGCTTCCCCTATTATAACTATGATATTGAAATTCTTAAGATGTAAGGACAGTGTATTCTGTCTTAACCTACTCTCATGCCGGAGTGGGAGTGATAAAAATCATACAATATACGGTATGAAAGTTTACCTCTTAGTTATCTCCCTTAATATTGGATTATGTTATTATGTAGAGATATTTGGATAGTTGGATAGTAACTAGACGGCAATTACTGTGCTAAAAATGTCTCAATTTCCTACGGAAAAACCGATAAGTTGATGCTTGTGAAAAAAAAACTAATCTCAGTACTTAAGATGTGAACCGCGACTCGGGGAATCTATAAAATAAACTTTAGGAAATTGAAATTTTGATTAGCGTGTCAATCCGGGCTTAGTTCTCGTTTTGTATTTTCAAGCGCAGATTATAAAACCAACTACGTTTCCTAACTTCCCCAACTTCCCCTTGCATTCGAGTAGAGATTAATATTTTTCAGTCGCCAAGCGAGATGAGTATGTCAATTTCCCCCTTTTGGGGATAATCCATGTCCAGAAATGAGAGGGATTCTTTCGGCTAGAAATATTTTATTTATTTTATTTCAACAAATATACAGCAATGTAAAATAATGATTTAAATTTAAGTAAATGAATCCTCAATATTAACCTAAATGGAAGAAACAAAGACATTAAGTAGAACATACTTACTTAAGTAATTTCACCAATTTACAAAATAAAATTTAAAATATAAAATAAAATATGAGACATTTACAGAAGAACACAAATTCACATGAAAATTCTTCCCATTTAAGTCAATCTATGAGCAAATTATCTTGATTTGTTTTTCTCTATCGACCTCTCGTCGACAATTTGTCGATGATAAAAAATGCAAATTGGAACATTCTAATCCCCCCGGATACTGAAATATGCAGCAGGCTCTAGGAAAAAATGGCTGCAGCGCCGTTAGGGGCATACCAGGCCTATTTTGTATCAATGGAATTAGGATATTTCGCCTTGGGGAAAACAGCTGATAAGCAATAGGTACTTTTCTACTGCACAGACAAAAAATAAAATAAATAAATATTAATTTATTTGGCAGGGTATGAAAACAGGTTATTTTTCCGTGGAGTGAGTTTACTTGGCGACAAATGACCCTATGAACCCCTATACTTACCTATAAGAGCCCCTAAATCACCTAATTCCTACATCGAACCAGACATGGTTTGTAAGTAAAAATATAATATCAATACAAATACCATTATCTTCTTCTATCTACTTTCGAATAAAAAACTTGGAAGGGCAATTTATAAATCTGAAACCGCACATCATGATCGATACGTACAGACCCGGACATCATTCTTTCAACACAACAGAAATACTGATAAAACAAGAATGACGAAATAGGTTTATGGTCCCTTCGAGATAGACTATAGGGAAATACGAAAGTACGGAACCCTTTTAGGGGCAAAGGGCCCCAAACGAGACCGTTTTGTCAAAACCTTACAGCTTTTCCGGGACGCGTGAAAATTTGATGCTAGTAGAGCTTCCACTTAAGAATGGATTTTGAATTCTTTATGATAATCTCTGGGACTTAAATGCTATTGTTCCGGATAAGTGTTTTCTTCCAAAAATGTACCTATTATAAGTTGAATCCATGTTGAGTCAAGATAAAAGATCACATTTGACATCTCATACCTATATACCCATTGTAAAATATATCAGCATCTCATAACTTGAGCGTTATAGAAATGTCAAAATGTCTAGGCTCCAAAATTATTTGATCATATTTTTACTTTAATTTATATGTTTTCGATTTCATAAACTTTACTCTATCAATTTTTAAGACAACAAAATTAAAGACAAAGTGGCCGATTTTTAAAAGGCGTATAAATCCAATAAAGGCTCCCCATCCTTGCAATTAAATTGAACAAACAAATCACGGTAAAGAGCCCTTTCGTCTCATTATAGAGTCGCATTTGATTAAAATTCACCCTCAGCCATCCTCCGGCTCTTTCGCAGGGTGTAACTTATAAACACATTCTTTTACTAAGTAGGTTATCTTTATCTTTATTCTTTATTGCACACAGAGATTCTTAAACTAAACTTAATCTAGATACATCATATACAAAGGCGAGTTTAGCTCAAAATAATAGGTTAAAAAAATAATAGGTAATAGGTATGTGATAAGAAGACAACGATGAGGTAATTATAATCGCAGCAAATTCTTGTTGCAACATTTCAAAAGCCTCAATCGGACTGATAGGTCAGTGGCTACTCGGCTGTATCTAGGACTAAGTTCCGACTTTGGCAGTAATTCGTAGTTGCAAAAATCACGACTTAACTTATGTAAGTCTATACGTGTCATTTTCTGTCATGAGAGAACAGAAAGGGACTGCAATAATTTTAGTCCTCCACGAATCGATAGCACCTATCTATACTGTTCGGAATAACCCCTTTACTTGCCTTTTATGATAGTGTATGTTACAGTGCTATAACAGATAACCTACTGACTGATACTCTGTATTGAGGCATTTCTAAAATTTTCTATTGGTAACTGAGTTGAGTAGTTATGGTAGAAAACCAACGCTACAGTCTACGACTTTTCAGTATTGATTACTACGAGTAGTTACTTAGTTTTTAAACTGGTACCGACTAAAATGTTTTTCTTTCTTAGGTATTTAACTCAGGACGTATTTTTATACATGTGCCATAATATTACAGAACCTCTTTTCGATCTAATTCATACAACGAAAGAGAACCTTTAAAAACCAGCCAGTTCTGGTTTAATCAGTAGGGTTTCGTTTGCGATTATGCGGGCCTGAGCAAGATGGATGGCCACGGCCGGCCGACTTAGCCCAAATCCTTAGATTATGAGGGAATAAATAGCGATCCATTGCCCATGGCTGTCCTACCCATAATCATGTGGTGCCCATGTTTAAGGACGTTTTAAATGGGGGTAGTCGGACAAGTGAGTGATAGACAGATTATAGTTCCCTTAAAGTACTTTTTGGATATAATTTCACCATTAGATACACAAAAAACAATACCACCTTAAATAAAGGAAAAGCCGTGATATAAATAAGGTATAATATCGCATATTTTCTTGAAGATTTTTTATAAAGACATTACTTACAGTCAGACTAAGCACACGGAGACCTATAAAGTGAGTTCCTAAGAATGTGCGATTTCGCAACGAATTTATTTCACTTTTACATTAGGCCCATAAAACACAACAAACATCAATCAATAAAATACCTTTCAATAAAGCAGATTAAAACTTTGCGAAGCGGTTTAAATTAAGCTGTTCAAAAAACATCGGGCCTTGTCGCATAAATTACCGAAACGCGAACGAGTGCGTCAACCCGACCGACTTGGCCCTACAACTCCCCGTAAATCCTTATAAATCCGTTTCTGCCTATCGACTGTCCAAACAATCTATCCTGCGAATGTATGGCGCCATCTACCGTCAAGAAAAGTTAGGGCGAGGCTTAATTAAGGAGGTTTTGGAGCGGAGGAAACGTTGCTAAATAACGCACATTTGGAGGCGCGTTTGTTAGGCTTAGGGCCCTGTAATCCTACCCGCTGGGCTGCTACTCAGTCTGCCATGTGATGCCGAGCACATGTGGGTACGAGCTCCCAAATTACGTTCAAGTTTAAGCAATGTTGAAGACGTTAGACTTATTTTATTCAAATCATGTCAGTTTTTAATAAAAAAAAATTACAGTAATTTGAATCAAATCTGGCTTTGTAATTATAAGGTGGGCCGACAACCTGTAATCAAAACAAATTTGTCCTCTCTGAAATGACCCTTGGCATTGTCAGTGTGGCGAACTGCTCTACCTACCCTTTAAGTTTAAGGGATAAAGATGTGAATTTAGATAGGTCTACCTACATGTATAGTACAAATAATTATCGGAACCCCAAGTAAAACCGACCTTCCGTTGGCCGTTTGGGTGGCCCACACCGTAAATTGAAAACCTCCGAAGGGCGCCGGAGGAAATAAAAACAGGAATGGACGAAAATAGGTTAAGCGCTCCTTGGGGACGAAAAGGACTCGCAGATCGGTTTTTGTATCAACGGGTCTGCTAGTTTGTAGCTCTCCCTAATAAAAATTTAGCAACGAAACTCGGCGAGAGCTTTTGCTCCCTAGGGATGCCTATCTGAAAAAATATAAGTATTTTCTTGGTCAGTAAAAGTGTAAAGAAAGAGAGGTGAATTTGTTTCTTTGTACGAGTATTATGCGAAGCCTCCATATATTTTATGAAACTCATTTTACAGAATTAAAACCACCAATTATTGGAACTAAAAATGTAACCAATAAATATACCACATCGTTATCTATGTATGATAATGGTCGTTACACAGAAGAAGAAGTTACACAAACTACGTTAGAGGACATACGTCTGCATGTGCTATTAGCTCTGAGTCTGATACCAGGGTGTATCGGGTCGATCCACGATTCGAAAACCTACTCAATAGAATGAGAAGTGTGTATTGTACGAGGTGCAGCCCTGTTTGCAAGCTGAATTGAAAGTACAGCGCCGGTCCGAGTCCAAGAGAACAGTTCGCTGTTTACTACGTGATTCTTTTTGAGATGTTCTTTTATTACATCAGCATTTACAGTAGCTGAACAAAAAAGCTAAAATACGAAGATATTGAAAAAAAAAAAACATGATTGAAAAATATTCCATTTGAAGTTTACTTTCGTTTCAAATATATATGATAGAAAATTGCCACTACCACAATGACCTAGACTACGGTCTGACAAAATCACAAACACAAAAAACAGATTTTTCAAAGAGATCTAGGTAGTTAGTTCTGTCCTGACACATAAAACACAGTGTGGGATGCATTTAAAGTGCATTTAAAATACAAACGTGAATTCAAAGAGTATATTATGTAGAGCAAACCGCCACGTATTCTAATCAACATTTGCTTTGCTCTACAGCCTCCGCACTACTTGATGAAAAGGACTGAAATTGGTACGGAATTTTGGCTCATTTCCGCTCCACCAACACTCTCTTTCTGTGCCTTTGGAGGTGCAGTGCCCTGGTTAGAAGTGCTTTGCCCCAGTGAATAAGCAAATTGGTTTGCAGGACTGGGGTTGGTTTCCAGCCCGTCAACGCGATCTCAGTCAATCACTACCTCTGCTCATTACGATAGATGTCTATAATAGTTGCCATGGTAGGTCACCACACCACATATTGTAAAACGAATGAAATTATTTCTGAGAATAAATAAAAAGTTTATACCTAAACTCTGAATGATAAAGGCAAATGATCGTATTTAATTAGATAAAAGCTGAAAGAAGCTAAATTTCTGGGCCACACAAAAATCCTTAGAACTGTGGAACGGATCATTAGGTATGGCACACTCGAAGCTGTTAATTCGAGGTTTTTCCCCCAAATACACGTCCGAGTTACTAACACTCAACCGGAATGACGTTAGGTTGGCAACAAGAGCCCTCACTGGGCACTGCAATCTCAACAAACATCTCTGTAGGATGGGGCTATCAGAGTACTCCTACTGCAGATACTGCGTAGAGGAGGAGGAAACACCGATCCACCTCCTCTGCGAGTGTGATGCGCTCGCGAACACTAGAAGTAGGGCGACGGGCAGCTACCAGCTGACCAGCGACGAAGCCCGGGTATTAGGCCCCAAACAGATAGTGGATTTCTTTAAGAGAGCCCGTCTGGATGAGGTCCTATAGATAGTAAGGGTAAGCTACAATAGATCTTCACAGGTCGCAGTGGCTGTTGGGCTGAAACGACCAACCCCTTCTAATCAAATCATAATCATAATCATCATAGATAAAAGCTGTGTATAAAAGTCTAACTTTAATTAAATAATTAATAACTTGTAAACAAGCGAATAACAATTAAGTAATTCGTGGGAATTTTACAAGTTGGCCGATTTTGACCTTCAATTTTAATCGGTCCAACTGTTCTCAAAAACTCTCATCTGAATACAATTTTTCATTACTCGGAGCAATTTTCCGAACCAAAAGAACGCTCGAGTAACTCAATAACAGACGACAAAAGGCATTTGAGTATAAAATTTGCCAATTATACGCAACCCGCTCAGCTATTGCTCAGGTACGGATTTAGATATTCATCATCTTAGATTTTAAACAACCTGAAAAGCTTCTACATGGTTTGAGTTCAGTTAAACTTCAGTTCTTTTTGTCGTGTGGGTTTCGAGTTGATCGAACCTTATTGAACCCTGGTGTCAGAGATTTTAAACCGCCTAATAGCACAGTCAATAGGCCTCCGACATGCTTTGTGTAACGACCATTATCAAAGACGCGACTAGGATCGACGGCATAACATATGCCACCCGAAGCTCGGAATTCAGCCTGCATTGACCCAATCAAACGGCAGTCAGGTAATACACTGGTCTAGTTGTTGATGCCATATTTGGGTAGGTATCATTCCTTCGTTGGTCAAATCAAAGATGTCTATCACAGTAAGCATAAGACTTACCTACTGTTCAACAATAGTCACATCAACCTCGACCCTTAAAAACCGATGTCCAAAAAGTTATACTTATTTAAATAAAAGTGCGGCTTTTTAGATTTCCCTAACTACGGCCCTGTCGAGCCGATATTCCGAACGGATCACAATTAAATGCCCTCCGCAGTTTCTTCAAAGGGGACGATTTTAATTTAAACCTAGCCCCGTGGCCCCCGACGCCATATCTAGCGGTCGTTATTAGCACATTCGTCTAGTGAGCCAGAGATTTGTTACCGCCCATTATGGCGTGGACCGGAAAAAGCGAAATGGAACGAAAGATTTGGTCAAAATATTTGTGCGGCTAATTTAGCTAATGAGCAGTTAGAGAAAAGGCTTAAGATTTACAAACAGTACAAAAAGAATTACCTAAATGCCCTATGTAGGATGTTGAGGTCTAGACTAGACTGGCTGTTATTTAGAAATACTTAAATAATAATCCCACACTTCATCCAAACCGCGGAAACTAAGATAAACCTAAACTAAACGTAAAATAACACTAACAGTTGGCCAATTGTCTGTAAGTTTAAGGATTTCAATAATTGGAGCGGTTGTGCTGTACATACAATACAACCTATGTATTAGTTTTTAAGAAATTATGTAAACAATAAAATTAAATCTGCCCGCCGTCCGTCCCCTGTCTCATGTTTATGGTAGTGTTTGTGACATAAAAATAAAAACAAAAATCGATATAATAAATTGCAAAATTTAATTTCACACATGCTACAAAACTGAGCAACGCCACCGTAGGTACCGAGCGGTCTTTGAAAACCACATTTGCACAATTTACGATTAGGCCTTTTATGGGATAATCTTGTTCGGTTTTTGCGAAGGGATCAAAGACTCGTGGTCGGGGCATGACAGTCATCCGGCTCTGGTATGACCGGATAGGAAGTTAAATCAAACGGAATGTGACGTCAAAGGTTCTAATGGCTCAAAGTTGGAACACAAAGCTACCGGATTGATATAAGACTTATAATTATAATTAGTAGCGAAAAATGGTTTGGAGTAATACTAAACAATTCGTCATTATAATGTATTACATAACCTGTACCTATCATTTGATCATACTTACCTCCATCTTGAGATAGGCCATAATTTGTGCTGGATTATTTAAATGATTAAAATCTAATTCAACGTTTCATAAAATAGACGGGACGGGAAACGAAATGCTAGGAAAATAATTTTATTTCATTGGTTCCATTTCAAAATAACAAAGTTGTATCTTTTGCTCGGCAAGCTTGACTTCCGGTACAAAACGACGTTCACCAAGACAGCAGCGCCATCTAAGAGAATCACGAGCAAAAAAATAACTTCACTTTGAAGCAGACAGGACAAAGTCTTCCCTGAGGAACGCAAAGCCTAGCCCGACTACCGACTACGCAAACATTCATTCTGCGCACCCTACTTCAAACGATGTCCTTTAAGAGGGAGGAGAAAATTATCTCGTGAATAAATTATATTTTTCCCCTTTTATGAAGACAGTTCAAGTGCATTTTCGTCCATGTTTTTTTATGCTTTCTCTCTTGATCAAAGACATTGCAGGAATTCCGGGCGCTCAGTCCCGTGACCCCGCAAAAATAAAATGAATAAAGAATTTAATGTGACTTGATGTATAGGGATAATAACGTTAGAGTGCTTTGCAATGTTTCTCATAGAGCTCTGTTTGTTTTTACAATTCAATTTGGGGAGTTTTTACTTCTTGGCGTTTATCTCACCCCGGTATGGTGTTGTATTTTTGTAATAACATGAATTTGTTATTTTAGGGGGAAGATATTTACGAGTTTTTGATGTCTGGTCGACTGGTCATCCCAAGATAAATGGTTTTTTTTTTTAACTAATTTTATTTTCTTGACATTTTCGAAGGAGTTTTCTAAGTACCATACAACAAAGCATAAGTACGACACGTACGGTACGTGTGATTGTAGAATCCTCAATAGTCCATGAATCGTCCTAAATTTGAAGCAGTTAAAATAATTAACTGGACATTTAATTACCACGTTTAATTAAAACAATAATTAATTTGATGAAAACTACTAACTACCGTACCTACTGAAATATCATCTATTTCCGTCTAACAATCGAAAAATGCCTAATTGTACCTACTTAATCTAATTGTCCTACCTAACTACCTACATAAATAAAATAGTAGTCCACCGCCGCCGTTATGTAACAATTTTTCGAACAAAATCTTTATTCTTGCCTCTACGGGATTATTATAGTTGCAAATACCTACCTAACTCTAGGTATTAATACTTCTTTGCTAAGCAAATAAACTAAATTTCATTAGCAGAACATTTCTGTATCTGCTAAATTATAACTGTGGCTTTACCCGTATTGAATGGAACCCTTCGGAGTCTCAAGTCAAGGCTCCATAAAGCACTCTTCATTAACGAATTTTGTTTTGGAAAACCATTCGCCGAAAATCGAGGGAACGTTATCTTTTGTAAAATAATTACAATAATTAAACCCTGGCTGCGAATTTTCTGGTAAATTTCTGTTTACTGTAACAAAATTTTGAATATTTGGGCTTACAGTGATTTGAGACAAATCTGAAATAGGTAGGTATCAAACAGTGAATTTGATATTGCTGAGTAAGTATCGGATAACTTCTCAGGGTGTGTTTTACAGTTTTGTATTTATTAATAGGTACTATTGAAAGTAGGTAACATTATATGGGGTCCGGTGTAGGTAACATTATAAACGTCCTATTACTGGACATCTCCAGTTATTGGCCACTTCCAGTACCTAACTTGTTACTATTTTCTTCAAACTAATAAAAAATAAATAAAAATAACAAGAGTCTACTGATACTGAAAGGTTTTAGCACTCTAGTTTTGGTGTTCTTTCGATGGAACTCTCGTTTCGAACAATTGAAGACAATAGTAACAGTTACTGGAAGTGGCCAATAACTGGGGGTGGCCAATAGTAGGACGTTTTAGCCTGTATTTATGCAGCATAATGTGTTATAGTCGATTATTTTACAGCGAATGCTCAACCCGACTCAACCCAATGAACATGAACCCGATCGATCAAACAATCCCAATAGAACTTAATGAAATGAAAAAACTATATAACCAGGTTAACATATTCATATATAATTATTTCACAATAAAAGCATACAACAAAGTAGGCAATTACGGAGCGTCAACACAAGTCCAGTAAATAATTAGTAATATATTTATATCGCTTATTTCTATACAAGCAATTTAATCTTGTTGTGAATCTTAATATAATTTTGATCTCAAATTTTGACAATGTGGCGCAGCAATGTATGTGTAATATTTTAATAACGTTAGTGAACAAATAACAACGCTAAAATCGACATCGTAGTTATATTATTTTCGGGAATATTCTTGGGTACAGGATCTTCTTATCTACTTCAACTACGAGTTGGAACAAGTGCACAATGTAAGTAATTTGACAATACGAATTGACACATTTTTGAAACAAGTTACTTTAGTTTTAGCTTATTTTACTGGTACCCTTAGATTAGCTTACGTAGTGCCGTATGACTGTACCATACACAAACCGCTAATTTTAGCGTCATGATCAGGCTTTTTTCTATGTTCTTGTTAATATACATAATTATAATGTATTTTTGTTTGCTCTTTATTGAAATAAACATCAAATTAGCAAATATCACTGAAGCTTGATTACGTATACCTAAAATTTAATTTAAGCTACATTAGGCCAAAGTATTGCTCAAGTCTATCTGATGAAAGATAATTTTATAGTTACAAACATTCGTCATTTCTTGAATTACCTTGATAAATAAGAGCCTGCAAAATGCATCATCCTGCGTTTCATTTTGCATCATTTTTCGTTGTTTAAATTTTATTCAGCCGAAACTTTGACAAGAATATAAGCGATCATTAATAATCAAATTATACACGTCTTTAAGCATATATAGACATGATGAGAAAACCAGCTTCTATACATAAATATATCTTTTTATTTGACTACAATTGGTCCTACCGCAACACTAGTTTTACTACGTCTTACTCATAATTTTAATTCGTACCTAATCTAAAATCATTTTTATAAGAATGGTATGTTACTGTAACTTTAAATTTTGGCACATATTTTAACTTGAATCATTATCATAAGATCGAAGAGATTCCATAAAATATGAATTTCTTTATATGTAAATAGGCTTCAAATGGAATACTAATATCTATATACGTAAATCACTTGACAATAGCAATACGCTACCTTTAACTCTCCAAGCTCGCTCATACGCAAGGCATTTTCTTTACACGGTGCAAATTCATTCATTCAATCAAAATCGAAAGATGGTGGTTATTCTACCAATGACTTCATCATTAAACACCTGGATAGACTTTTTATCATCCTAATTTACTTAAGGCTGCTACACAAATGCCGCTGGCACAAGCAGCACAGCGCTAAGTAAGCTTCAGCCGCGCGCGGATTTCCCTGGCATGCACATGTGTAAGGAGGTTTTAGGCAATATTTTTATTTTGATTTAAATCGAATGAACTTTCACCTTGTATAATAAAACGTAACAGACGACACACTAAGCCATAATATTCACGTTCGATCCCGACTTTAGGCCAAAAATCTCTCAAAATAAATATTTAAAATTGAATCGTATTTTTGTCAGTTACGATAAAATACGAAAGATAAAAGACACTTAACATAGATTTATAGACAGTTAACTTCAACATTTGTATAGCAACAACTCTTTAAAATAGTCACACATAAAATCATCACGATTTCATCCAATTTTTGCAAAGAGTTTGTTTTTAAATTGAGCAGTTCTCTATTATAATAAACTAAACTTTTACAGCAATTTACTCGCCTCAAAGCTTTTGACACTAGTATATTATAGTCAACTTACTTTTGCACCTAAATACAGTATACTAAATAATGCAGTACAAGATAATGTACTGGACATAGAAGAATGATTATTCCTAGTAATAATATCATGCTCGTCTGAAAATACCTTACTTAGGCTACATTTTCTATTGCTATGTTGCTATATTTTCTCACTACATATTCCACTTATGCATAACTACATTATAAGTATTAGGTCACAGAGTACATTTCAATGTTATTAGGTCCAAGGAGCAGAATAATAGCCTGGAATATTTGTGTATTTGCTCCATGTAAACTTTGTACCAATTATAAAAAAAAATATTTAAAGGAAAATATGTCACTGAAGTGGGATTTATAGTTTTATTCTGTTTTATGTACTTTCGTTTTGGTAGAATGAGAAAAATCGAAATGCGGTACAGGACGGTCACTGTTTAAAATCCTGCTTTCGTGCAATTTTTGGTTCATATCCTTTCCAGTTAAACTTAACACAGCACAGCATACCTTTCACTTTTAAGTCCACTTATGTGTAGTGCAGTCCACATCACAGTCCGACCAATTTTCACCAACGTTCACAGTCCGAGCAGGCAGAAAGCCAGCAGGCTAGAGCATCAGTCATCCATGTCGCCCTCTTCCTCACTCATGTCCTCTTCGCTGGTGCAGTCTGGTTCCGACGACTGAGACATGCAGCGCGGGCACCAGCATACGAATAAGTAGTTCTGTGCTAGCTCCTGATGGGACAAGAATTGCAGTTGCAGAAGTAGGTTTTTATAAAGTTAGAGCAGTGCGCGAGTTTCAAGCTAGCAACTCGCAACGCAAGACACAGCACGAGATCGAGACAAGACGCGTATTCTTGTATCGGTTTGTACCGGGTGTAAGAGACAGCGTAACGAAAATTGATAAGGGCTGCTCTCATTCAATGAAACTGAACAGCTTTCACCAAGAAATTCTTACAGAAATTTTGCCATGGCGTTCAACAACAAAAACAAAGCTATTACAACCAAAATTCGAAATAGAGACCTTTTTCGAGATACAGACCTTTTGCCTCGAATGCCTGGACCTTTGCAGGGCACATTCGTCCAAATAACTAATGCAGATTTCTTCCCCCGCCTCTATAGGTCTTGTAGCTCTCAACTGCACCCGATGGTTGCCGAAAGGGAAAGTGGCTTCAGCGTTCGGCGCACAGCTGTGGTTGCAGGCGCTTTGCAGGGAGAACAGGCCAGAGCCTTCTGTGTTTAGAAATGTGCCCGATTCTGGAAAAGTAGAAGATAAAATTTTTAAATATGATAGGTAATTTTGCTGTTATTATCCTCACATACTTATCTGTATTTTAAGTTTGTCTACTTATGATAATGAACAACTTAGAGAGAAGTGTTCATATTTTACAGAATTTCGTGTCATATATTTTAGTAGTTTTGTAAGTACCCAATTTTCGGAATCCAAGGACTAAAATTCAAGTCAAAGAATACATAGTTAAAAATTGTACAATTTCAAGAAAATCACAGCTTATAAATATAAGATAGTTGACAAATGGGCTATTATCACATTGATAATCTCAAAAAAAAACTAAATTGTGATCAAATAGATCACATGAAAAAAAAAAACCAACTCACCTTCTTCAACATACTGATATAATTTATCAATCAAAAGATCCAGCTGTTGTTTCTCATCATCAGACATGGTGAGGTCCGTAACTGTATTCACCCACATAGCCAATGGACTGGTGCCGATGCCCTGTCCATTTGTGCCGACCAGAGCCATTAGAGTGCAGAATCCTTCTGGAGTTAAGAACTGTAAATTAAGGAAATGAGTGTTATTATTTATACATAGACAAATATAGGTAGTTCTTATCATTATCAATCATGTTTAAAAATCTATTGGTTTTATCTCTAGCTTATGAAACCATATCAGCCCTAAAATATATTATTCAATCTTTTCCTTTGGAAGTTATCTATCAAAAATTATATGGACCATGGTTTCTGAACTGCTAAACATTCAAAACTACTAATTATTATTTAGATGTATTTTTGTAAAGTAAAGAATTTTACCTGCTGCACATGTTCAGAACTAATAACATGGCCCGTCATCTCCCTCAGTGTGTTTAGCTGGTCCGTAAACTGTTCTCCAAGCAGTTTGTGAACTAACTCTGCATCTTCATTGACAGTGCGGTGACAAAACTGCCGGATCTGAGCAATGGTAGCGGGCGGGTCCGGTGATTGGTGAATGTAAGCCAATATTCGGACTAACAGCATTATGCTTGTTGTCTCTGGTGGGTAGTGCATTTGTCTAAAAAACAAAATTGAATATTAAAATGTTGTTATTTCTTTGCTAAGTTAAAAAAGTCAATAACAAAAAAATTCTATTACTGGCCAGTTCCAGTTATTGGCCACTTCCAGTAACTGTTACTATTTTAATGAAAGTGTGCTAGCTATGTATTCTTTCAGTAGAAATCTTGTTCTGAACAGGAAAGTATATACTAACCAGTTACTGGCAGTGGTCATTGGAGGAGGCCAACAACAAATTATTTTTTAACTTTAGTAACTAGATAATTATACTTTTTTTTTGTGTTGTGTAGATTCATATAACATTCAATAAGTATTCCAAAATGTATGTTGAAGAATAAATTATTCATTATTTCATTTCATTTGTTTTGGCTACCAGAACTTAAGTTTCAAGATAACAAAATACTGAAATTCTGTTGTTTTTTTTCAGTGTAAGTCCTGTTTACTTACTTCCATGCTTCAAGCAGCACTGTAATGGGATGTTGAGCATCAGTGGCTTCGTAGCAAAGAGTCTTGTGGTACGAAACGAAAGCTCTTTGTCGGCAACCCTCTGAGCAGTACATCACCCCACACTGACTGCAGCTAGTCATATTCTCTATATTAGTTTCAAAACTGTCGGAGTGTGGTAGAACAATATCTGGTTTGCAAGCCAGCCTGCGTACATTTTGTTCGGGTGTTTCAAGTGGTCTACAAATATATGAAAGAAAATTAAGGTTTGTTACATATTTTTCCATGTAAAAGTCACAGTATTTACAGAAATGAACAGCTGATTACCTACCGCATACAAAAGTCGCATGCTAAATATCTGTACGCCTGGTTCCAAGCGAACTGGCACGAAACTAAGGGGACCTCTTCTAGAATAACATCACCCTCGTCGAATTTCTTCGTTGCAAACATTCCTTTACCCTGAATCACAAACATTTCATTGAAAAATCTATAATTATTACAAGTAATGAACAACATGACCGAGTATCTTTCTTACCTTTTTACTGGACGACGTGCGTATTTCGAAACCTTCCATTTTGCTACAGTGTTGATTACGTATATACTTAAGCTGGAATACTATTTACAAGACTTAAAATTATAATTAAAAGTAGAGGAAAACTGAAAAATCCACACCTTGCGCAAAGCAAATTAGGTTATGTATGGATGGGGTGGGATGGGAGGGGGGCAGGGGGTTGGTCCGGGGGGAACGTAACGATACGTCAAATTCATATCGTTCAGAAATCTGGCAATTTTCCTGAGAATTTTCATGAGTATTGAATACCTACTCAAGAAAATTCTTAGGATTAGGTTGGCGGGCCCAGATCAATAATTTTTTTTGGCTTCACTTTGGAGTTTGGGATTTACAGTATTTTACAGATTGCGGGTGGCTTCTCGTTCTCGACGCGACGGATGGACGGAGATATTAAATTAAATCAATATCGGATATGTAATATCGGATATTTCCCGCCATCCACATCACTACTTTACGTTTTCATCTGTCACTGTCACTGTCATCTCACCGCGCGTGTGTGTGTGAGTGATGTGAATGTGAGTGTCGAGTGACGTCGATTCGTTGTTATAAAAAGTGTATTTATTTTATTATTTTTATCGAATTGTTTTTTTATAATCTTGTGCTTATTCGTATAAACATATCCCCCTTTAAACAAAACATAAAAATGTTCTAAAATAAACTTCTTTAACTGCAAACCTTTACGAAATATTTCAAGCACTATGTTCGCAAAATCCAGCAGTAAGGTGAAGTTCCTCCAGGATCAGCAGCTTGATGACTATGTATTGGAGGTAATAGAATATCATGAATATGAATCCCTATCATTTATTTATTATTACCGTAATCAATATTTTTCTGGTACCTATTTAATTTCCAGAATTCTGTTCTCAAGAGTAAACTGCAGAGCAAAATCGATGCTCTTTCCATAATGAGCAGAGAGCTGGACAAATGCAGCATGGAAAGAGACAGATATAAAGTCCTCGTTGAGCAGCTAAAATGCAAGAAACCAGTATCAAGTTCAAGTATATCCACTTCTAGTCCAGACAACTTTTATAGATTTGCACCGACTAAGACAATCAGTGGGGGAGAAATGCTGGCTAAAACTAGAGATCAGAATAATATGCTTAAAGTTGAGGTGAGATCTAACTCACTCTATCATTGATATTTAGATTTCAAATATTTATCTTTCATTTTTTTAAATATTTTCTATCATAATGCCTATCTTCTTTCGAGTTTAGTCCTACCTGCAGCTAATTCTCTTACAAGGTAGCTAGAAATTAATATTTTAAAATTATTATTTATGTATGTTTCAATGATTACTCCACCGGCACTGGCAAATGTCTAGCACTTAAATTTAAGAAGTATGTTTTACCTTCTGACTATCATATAAGGTACTTTTTATTCCTACAGGTAGAAACATTGAGAAGCAAGTTGGAGGAAGCTACTCTAGACATAGTTGCATTGAGGAAGCAGCTGCAGAAAAAGGAATCTCATGATGAATTAAACAGCACCAGGAAAACATTCTCAACTCTGTCAGCTTCTAACAAAGATTATGAAGAACTTGTACAGCAGTTAGAAAAAGTGCAAAAGAAGGTAATAGTGTATAACATTGCTCTAACAAAATTAATATTAAATTATACAAATCCTAATCCAATATCTTGTTTATATAATCCCATCTCAAAATTATATTTTGAAATATCTACTAACCTATTCACTTACATAATCAAGTTTTTGTATCATATATCACAGTATCAACAAATTCTTTTCATTATTCACTTAGTTAATCAAGATTCTCTATTGTAGTACCAGCAGTTTATCAAGATTCTCTATTACAGTACCAATAGCGTTTTTCATATTCACTTACTCAATTAAGTTTCTGTATTGGAGTACCAACAGCTTTTTTTCATATGCACTTAATCAAGTTTCTCTATTGCAGTACCAACAGCTTCAACTGGACTACAGAGCAACACTAGATGAAAAAGAAGAGTTGGTTGCAGACCGTGACTACTACAAAAGCAAAGTCCAGAGGCTCAACACCCAGATAAGCTACATTATATCAAACAGGGCCAAGCCACAACAAGACAGTGATTCCAACATAGATCCACCAAAACCTATAGTAGATATTGATGCTCTTATCACAGAAAACAAATACCTCCATGAGAGAATTACACAGTTGCAAGTTGAAAAGGAGATTATTAAAAGGACTTTAACAAAATACAAGGTCAGGTTTTGGAAAATGATGCAAGTTGTAATATGCTCAATGTAATTTCTTGTGCTAAATTAATTCTTAAGATTGTTTTAATGTATTTTGTAAGCTCGCTCCATCGTCGACTCTGTCACGGTCATCGCTGACCTTTGTGTCTAGAGTCAAGAGCTAACCCATTCTAAGTAAAAAAATAAAAATAATAATGAACGAGAAAATGAATTTTCGTCATGTTGTAGTTTGAACTTGGTTTTTTCCCGTGGGCATTTTATAACATTTTTCTTGTGCTAAATTAATTCTTTAAGATTGTTTTAATGTATTTTCATTTATTTTTATTTTTTTTGCAGACCCTGCTTGATAACCGAACTAAAACTGAAACCTACAACTTGAAGAAAGGATTCAAAGATGTCATGACCCAAAAGCAAGGTAAAGACTTCACAATATCATGAGGAACCGCGAAAGAAACGACCCCATATACTTAACATTCTATCGCATATTTCGTGTTTCGGTCTATAATAAAGAATGATTTAAAACAGAAATTATTTACTCTGTTTACAGTGCGAGAATTTTTGGACAACAATTCCAAAACTGGTTTGAAGCGGACGTCAGCCGCTGAACTGAAATCACTCTGCCTGGGATTATTCGAGGCGCTAAATGATAAATCTATCGCCCTGCAACATCAGAGGAAAACCAACCAGTAAGTATTTCGAGCACTGATAATGTAATCTCTTTCTAACTTCCTTTGTACGAAAATCATTTAAAATTTCAGTGTTTTGTAATTTGCTGATGAACTTTGCGGATTATTATCGTCGAATGCCTAGATAACAGTAGAATTTTAATAACAAAATATACCATAAATGATGTTAATTTTATGAAAACGGGTTTGTCACTTGTGCCTGGTTTGGGATAAGTACAACTACCCTAATATTCAATTTTTGGACATAGGCTTAGCACAAGCCTCTTGATTTTAAAGTAAAAATCATGTTTTTGAATTGTTTCTTCCAGAATACTAGCTAACCGGATAACAGAACTCGAAAAGACTTTAGACAGCTGGTGCAATGGACAGAAATACATTCCAATATTTCCATCACAAATGTTACTTGATGAGTTTTTACCAGACTCAGGGTCTGCCAAATCTGACGAATTGAAGGCCAAAAATGATGATAAGGGAATGATTGAAAATACTAAAGAGAAATATGCAGATAGTGATGATGATAACAAGGAGAATAGTGACGAATCATCAGACATAATGAGTAATGATGATGGCAGCTCGGAATTCAACGATAAAGGCCTGACTGCGAAAACTGTTCTGCCTTATGAACTGGAGCAGCTTGTCAAGGAGGCACTGGCAGAGTTGAAGCCTCATGCTTCAAGCCTTAGTGGGTTAGGCTGAATTTTATCATATTGATTTCTCAGATGGGTATCCTCGAAATATAAAAGATCTGTGAGAGGTATAATTTTTAGTACAAATTATTTAAATACCAAAGAATCTGATTACATTCTACTAAGTACATTCCTAATTAAAGTTTATTCTAGTCAAAATATTATCTGTCTAGTCCAATTTATATTTTTTTTAAATAATTGTATTAAGTACTTATTAATTTAAATATATAAAATGTATTTTAGTTATAATTTAATAAACGATTTATTGATGTTTAAAAACGTCGTATCATTCATTTCTAACTATTAAATAAAACATTTCTAAAATACAGAAAAATAATTTAATATAATCATTTAATTTACAATAACATAAACTCTATTCTGAATTAAACATGGTTATTTAAACATAAATATGAAACTCGCTTCAAATTCAAATACATTGTTGCAAATAAGTCAAATAGATCGTTTTTTTGTATACCTACCTTTTCACGGATAGTATAATTTCTATTGCATTGCATTGAACATTTCAGTCTTAATTTAAAACAATAAAGAGAGAACTCACCTAATTTAAAACTAGAAATACACAACAATACAGAATTTCTAAATAAATGCTAAATCTTCTTACATTACATTTATAACATAACTTGTCGCGTTCACAAAACTACATTTTTTATACTGGCTTTATTTTTATCTTCCTGATATGAACATTTCATTGCTTGCCTGTATTGCACACTTACGAAGCACAGATAAATTGTTATCTATCGGATGTCACGAAGAAGGTTTCTTAAAATAATATGAGCGTAGAAAGAACAATCGGTGAAGTTCAATGGTTCTCGAGTAGCGGCCACGCGTTGAAAATAACAGCGCAGAGTGGTCACCAACCAGGAAAACCGAATATAAATATCCCATTGATATTGTATTCGGCCTAGGTTAGGAAGGCTTATGTCTAGCAATAGACGTGTCACAGTTATGATAAAAGGGTCCAATATTAGTTGATTACATTCACGAAAGTGTCGTATAATGGTGCAACGCAGCGGTAGTATGGTGATGCAGTGTATTGACATCGTTCCTGGTCCTTGCGGCGGTTCTAGCGGTCAGAACCAGTTTGCTAAGCAGCGGTCGCACCGGCCGCTCCGTGTAGCGGTCGTAGGCTTCCAGTCCTTCTTGCAGCTTGAGGATTAGACTGTCGTAGTTCTTGCGCACTACGTCTAGGATCTGCAAACAAGAAAACAATCAAATTAACTTTACTTTCCACCCAAATTTTTTACAGGGCGTACATTACAATTTGATACCGTGACCAGGATTAGCCTGTTATAAATTTGGTGCCGTGACCAGGATTAGCCTATTTACATTTTGGTGCCGTGACCAGGATCAGCCTGTTATGAATTTGATGCCGTGACTAAGATTAGCCTGTTTACAATTAGGTGCCGTTACCAGGATTTGCCCGTTGATGTGATTACAATTTTTTATACGTTTTGAAAAGTGTCTGATAAATAAGAAAGTGTAGTTTACCTGGTCCTCAGTAGGAGTGGAGAGGCTCTGTGAGGCGAGCCACACGTCGATCTTGGGAGAGAAGTGTTGTATGATCGCGCGAACATTGACCAGGCAGTTGGCTAGTCTCAACGCTTCGGCTTTGTATTCACCGTCCCCGGTCGAATAACGCAGCGCTGGAAACAATTACAAATTACAAGATAAAGGACAATGGGCAAAAATGTATGGAACTTGGTCCAAGACGCTACACTGATAAGACTTGTAGGTAATGAAAGTAAATACTTGGCATATGATTCGGGACAAGTATTATCAGAAGCTGTTTTGATAATCAGATTAGGTACATTAAAATGCATTGGGGGATGACTACGTTTGGCGCAACAGACACTCTGAAAGGTTAGTACCAATAAAGAAACTATTTTTAAATTGCTGTTGACGTGTACCCACCCGTTTGTAGAGATAAAGATAGGTGTGACTTCGTTTGTATAAAAAAAGTATGTATTTTGGTATATCATACATAACTTACCCATGTAAAATAAGTTGTCGAATACTTGATGCATCCTAATTAGTTCATAGTACAGCTGGTCGTATGACGCCGGAGTGGGCAGGAATGTGTCGCCAAATGTGATGAATAAATTGAATATGTTGACAACCTGGAACGAAACAAAATTAATTTGTATTATTTTTTGTTGCCAAACTGGTGTTTCAATCTGTGCCAGATTTTTTCAGACGTACTGTTTGTACTGAAAGTGTGGTTTGGTAACCAGGAGTAAGTTAAAATTAGTATAAGATTACAAATAACGAAGACGTTTTGTCGTGTTTGCAACATGCTTCATTTTCTGGTAGCTCAGTAACTTACTTGTTCACAAGAATTAACCAGTCGTCTGAGCCGAACGAAACCCGGTTAGGAAATGATTGCATTACCTGCTGCGCCATGACGAAGATGTGTCCAGCAGAGCTGGTGTATAGTTTTGTTTTTTTTCCGAATCAGTGTGAAATTTTTATCAATTCTTAATAATGACATTTTTGAAATAGTTAGTTGTTACCTGCTGCGCCATGACGAAGATGTTATGTCTTCTCAGCAAAGTGCTCTCATTGGTGACTAGGAACTTAAGTAGCGCTATAAGAGCGGCCCACAGCGGCCTCCAGTCGCGCGCTAATCGAACCCGCGACCTCTTCTGGTAGCTGAGCAAGCGTAACAATACGCCTACGCATAGTTCATACAGTTCACCCGGGAACTTCTTCAGCAGGTGGCACATTATGAACTCTACTAGAAGATCTGAAAAAACAAATATATTATGACGTATAATTTTTCAAGTGAATTCCATCTGCAAAGAAACTAGTCAGTGTTAAATTATACTGTAGTTGTTGCTAAAATCCACTTGACTCAATAATTTTGCTAGTTCAATACTCAACATTAGAATAGTTCTTACCAATTAATGTTGAAGCTAATGGTTGTGATGGAGGTTCTTCTGGGCATATTTTTCTATGACGCATTGGAAGTCTGTATAATTGAACCTGAAAAATATTATCATAAAAACACCAGAAATAGAAGCAGTAAAATATCCATGTAATGTTTACTTTAAGGGTATACAGAGAGTGATAACATTAATAAATAATGAACCAGCCTCCTCTCTTTTCGGGCTAACTACGAGCCAGAAAAGAAAGCCAAAGTCCCTTGGGCAAAGTTGCCAAAAACGACGCACAACCTGCCCCATACGTAACAGTTGACAAAAGTGTGATTTTATGGTGTTCAACTGTACTTACTTATATGTTATATTTATTTACCTTAAATGTAAGATTTTGGTCGTGCATTATAGAATTGGCGAACTGTTCCTCGACTATGCATGTGAGCGTAATGAAACACAGACTGCATTTGTTTATGCTCGACTCTGTTCGCGTGTCCGCCATTACAATCGAGCTGAAAAAAAACAAAACAAACATTGGATTTATAAATAAAATATTAGAGACAAAAAATAATCATCTAATTCTCTACCAATAAATAAAACCTTAAGTACCACCTTCACAAATGCCACAGTTATTATCAGAAACCTTTCTAAGTGCTCATAGCAACAACTAGCAATTTATCAGTTTTAACATTTTGAATTAAAAATAATAAATTAAATTATTTACCAGTATTGAAAGAATGTAACTAGCAAATTCGTTGGTTGGTCGTTGTCAATAGCTTGGATCTGAGCTAAGTTCGGCGGAGTCTGAAAAAAATATCAGTTAGTTTTAAAGACATGGTTCACGGTGTTTTATTCAAAAAGGGAATTTATTCAGAATGTTACCCCTACAGAAGCGAGCAATTTAACAGCAAAGGGAGCTTTCTCGTTCATTCCTTGGGAATAACATAAACTCTTCTTTGTATTAATTTTTTAAGAAAAACTAGAAAATAAGGTGGAAAGGCTCGCGTTAGAGTTAGGAGGACCTGAGGCTAAGGAATTACCTGATGTGGTGGTAAAGTAGCGGGGGGCGAGGGCGGCGCGGAGGAGGCGGCGGCCGACGAGGAATGAGCTAGAGTTGTCATGAAATTGCGGTTCAAATGCGCTGCTTCGTACAGAGCTAGCAGCATGCCTTCTTCGCCACCGCTACAAAATAAAACACAAGAGAGATTCTCTTGGAATACATTTTCGTAAGATTGTCTTTGTCCCGCATAACACATTTTGTGGATGAATAAATAAATACTACGGGTGCTATTATGATAAAAAAAAAAGCGTGAAACACAGTGCAATTTTCGAAGGTTGAATTTCCCGTCGTGGCTGAAATAGATGACTATAGTATTGTTACAATTAAAGTTTTTACTGCTTAGGAATACCTGTTTCTCTGCCCTCTAACGACGGGCTGTGTTTCATCACTAGTAAGGAATATGCCCCCAACCATACTGGTCAGTGAAGAAAGCCAGCCGCCGCCCGCGTTGCCTTGCATACCGCCAAACGTCGTCATCACGAAGTCATTCAGGGCAGCTGTTATTACTTGACCATAACTGCAATAGGAAAATAATTGAATTAATATAGCTACAGCTAGCTACAGATAAGAAATAGTTCAAAGATATGAGCAAGGCCTTTTCTTGGGAACCACTAATTTGAAAGAAAGCTAAAATAATATACTGCAATAGGTTGTACATTTAATATTTTCTACAGTTTATTTAGGTCACAATAACACCATAGAGTGTATTGGCAACCAACTTTGTCGATAAATTGTGCTGATATTTAGCACTTAAATATTCAGGAAATGAGACATTGAATACAGAAAAGTGAATTGTCTAAATCTAGTCTTACCCATTCAATGCTAGTTCATCATCAAGAATAGATAACTTCACTACATATGGATTAGCAGATTCTTGCTTCTTGTAATTTACCAAAAACATAATTAGCAGAACAACATCATAGCCTGAAATAATATGAAAAATTATTTACTAACAAGGATTTATACAACAAGCTTTTTGTGCTGCAGTTTCATTAGCAGCTTATAAGTTTTCCCGTGGGAATCAGATATTTTCGTGTGTTTTGTGTGGTAAAAAGTAGGCTATGTTACTGAGGGTAAATGTAGTGTTCTATTAGTAAAATAATTTTTGAAATTGGTCCAGTAGTTTTTGAGTTTATTCATTACAAACATACAAAAACACAAATGTTAAATAAAAATTAGTACAGAAATCTTACCATGTGGTTGCCTTTCTGTGGAAGTGCATAGTAACTGAATTAGAGGGTCAAATAATGAATTAATCATGAGGTACTCAATTAGAGGGTTGTCATCAATGTTGTCCATTCCTGTTGCAATCACCAGCAGCAGTTTGAGAACCATAGACTTGAGACTTTCTGGTACATCCCCTGTTGGTAAAGAATAAGAAATATTATACTAAGATCATAGCCCTTTCTGATTATATCATAAATAACTTCATTATAGCATACTACACTATTGAGTATTCCTCATAAATTCTGAAATTTGAGTAGGTTGATTTTGATAAAATCTTTAAAACAAACATAAAATCACTAGTGGTGGGCACATGATGGAATTGATGTTTATAAAAGTTGCAATAGTTTTATTTTTAAATCTAAACACTGCTATATTTTAGCAATTCTAAAATATTAGTTTTTCAAGAGTTGACTTAAAAATATCAATTAATGTTTACAACTTCTTGCAAGCATAAAAGACTGTGAAGGTTTACATTTAACTGCCTGTTTAATTTCATATTTACCTGATAAGATTGTGCTGCATTGTTCTAACAGTTTTTGCATTTTTATGTCTGCACTTTCTGTTCCAATCAAAACTTGTTTGATATTTAATGTTGCATCTTGAGCTGCTCTCTGATACATTGTGATTAATAAAGCACTTAAAGTTTGAAGGGCATATACTAGCCTGAAATAATTATAAAAAGGTTACTACATTCATAGGAAAGTTACATGTATATTATTTTTCTTTTTTTGCATTAGTGAGGAGCTATATCCCCAATGAAAATAACTTTGTAGGTACTGCAAAGAATTATCAATAAGTTGCTAATAAATAGAATCAAACAAAAGTTACCTGATATGATGTTCTTGGCCTAACATCTCTATGCACTGGGACACCAAAAGATTGATACTTTCTTTCATATTCATCAGCTGTTCCGACGACAATTTCTGAATTTCCGCCTCCAGTTGAGGGGTCTTTGGCTTGAGAAGGAAAAATTCATCCCAAAAAGTTGGGTTATCAGTAGACAAGTCTTCGCCCTTAAAAAAACTTTCATATATCTGTACCACCTTCTCTTTTAGATGCCTCTTCGAACCTGAACCACTCCTCTTTCGCATAGCCATGGTACTTTATCTAAGTTATCTTGGAAATAGCACGGTGGGTGAAACTAAATAGATTATGCAGTCAATTATCCACACAAAACAATTTCTGATATTCGAAATGTATTAGTAGTCAGTTGACTCGACACGAGTTGTAAAAGCGATTTTTACTCCAAACAAACAATATTTACCCAGAAAAAGAAAACTGGTAAAAATATAAAACAGACAGATTAGCCGCTCGATGACAGATGGTGACATGATCAACAAAATGTCAAAGTCAATCAATGGACTAATCTGCACCCGTGCGCTTTTAACTAAAGTCACGCAGATTTTCTAGTGCGATACTGCTATTTGCGTTGCGTTTGCTGTTCACGCTTACCGCTCGACCGAGCGCCAATGTTGATGTGAAATGGCCTTTATACTATTACCATAGAGGGAGGACACAACACGCGTCAATCTTTGAGCGCGAAATAAAATTCAACACGTAAAATGCAGAGCGTATTTCGTGTCATTCTTGACACCAAATACGGTCTGCATTTTTTGTGTCGCGGGTTATTTTCTGAACTTTCTCGATGCGCTCGAGTAATTGGTGACAGAAAATGTGCAAAATGTATTTCGCGACAAAAAAAATGCAGCAAATAATCCGTGTTTTCAAGGAACTTCAATTACTGATCGCATCGAGAAAGCGCGGCAAGTTTTGTGCAGCGAGTAATTCGTGTATGTCATTGACCTTTCCTTAGAGATGTGAATCTTTCATAGCTGGCAATTCTGTTATCGATTTCTTTAACTTCTCGATTCTCATGACATTTATAGAAAATTTTAGATAAAGCAATCCGCGAGGGGGGGACGGGGGGGCGGAGCCCCCCCGAAAAGGGGGGCTCGGGGGGCGCAGCCCCCCGCAATAAAAAAAAACTTCTATTAACCCCCACATCGCTGACAGTAGGTTATGTTAGGTTCCATAGTGACCCCCTGGAGCGAACGAAGTGAGCGACCGAGCCGCAGAGGAGCAGCTGCTATACAGAAAACCTTCCTGTTGGTTAGGTTATGTTAGACTAATTTACTCACAATATCCTAGACAAAAAATCGATTTGGATTATGCAAAAAATTGATCTTGGTACAACTCTACTCTAATTAAAAACAAAATGGCACCATGACCTCGACGTACATTGCGCGTCAAGTATCTTTCATATTGTATCTCGCAGCCCGTTTAGTGCAGCGCGTAATTCGTGTCATCGACGTGGATTCTCGTTTTGCATTAAATTTGTCGCCAATTACGGACTGCATTTTATAAACCGCGTAAAACTTATTCAAAAGAATAAAATGCAACCCAACAATTCGCGTCAAAAAGTGTGCAAACCGAGAATCCACGTCGATGACACGAAATACGCGTTGCACTAAACGGGCTGCGAGATACAAAATGAAAGATACTTGACGCGCAATGTGTGCTACCTACCAAACCTGTCTAAAAAACAAAATGGCGTTTTTCATTCACTCATTCATTCGTTCGTTCGTGCGTCGTGTGTTGCGTTTGCTTGCCTTGAAATTTGTTTTTACTAATTAACTGTAATTTATTTCATCATGAAATCTAAAAAACGCCATCAATCGTCTTCCGAGGAGTCAGAAGAATCTGAAGCCAGTGCTAAATCTAGCAGCAGCTCCGATAGTGAAAGCGAGGAGTCATCAGAATCTGATCACCGGCACAAGAAAAAAAGGAAACATGACTCCTCGCAGTCGGAAAGCGATTCTGATGACCAAAAGCGCTCAAAGAAACGTAAGCACAAAAAGAAGAAAAAGAAACACAGCAAAAAGAAACGGCGCTCGGATTCCGTGCAAAGTATTTCCGTCGAAGAAATTTCTATGAGCGAAGGTGAAATTTCTTCCAAAAAGAAACGAAAACATAAGCATAAACACTCCAAGCGTGCGCGCGGTTCTTCAGCAAGCCAAGGTAAATGTGGTAAAATGCATTATTTGCTTGCCTTAGCATTGTAAGCACTTTACGACTATTGATTCTTTCTCATCTAAAAACTATCTCACCTAAAACATTTATTTTAGATAGCGAACGCGTAGAACGCCGTCTACACAGCGTCGTAAAGGAAAGGCGCGCGTCTTCAGAGGAAGGCAGTCGACCGTCACGAACTTATTATCAGTAAGAATACTAAGAATATATAATAATATAATATTTACGATTTACAATTACTATTTAGTTCAAAATCACACCAAAGAAATATCTTCAAACACACTATATTGGTATTGTAGGAGAGATTACCGTGAGTCAGAGTCAGGGGAAGAAGAACCAGGATATGACAGGGAGCGAGAGGTTCAACGGTTCTACCGGGGCTCCAGTAAGGAAAGGGCCCTCCACCAGTCTCAGCATTATGAATATGAACGGGAGCGCACTGACAAGTCTGTACCATTTTATATCACTTTGAAACATGTGCAGTGCATGTAGATTTTTCTTTTCTATATCCAAATATATTACAGATATACATCATATCAAGACAAATATAACCAAGCAAAGTATGGACACTACAAAGTCTCCAATGAAGAGTATAGTCAAAGTCAGAAGCAAAGACAGTATGATGAATACAGAAGGTACAATTTGTGTATCACCTGTAGGTCATTTGTGCTTATCATACCATTAACTCACTGTTAGGCATTGTCATTATACATTAGTGGTCATGTAATTGCTCATTATCAATAACATGTTAGACAAGTATTGGTAAATTGTCATGGTCCATGGTTTTTTAGGCATCATCAAAGGTATGAAGACCGTAGGCATCCTGAGGAACACCATAGCAGACCAAACTATTATTCAAAGGAAGACCCAAGAGGTTAGTTTTTTTACGAATCAAGTTTTATTTTACTAATATTTCCTTGATTTATCAATGCAAATTTTAAACTACAAAATCTTGAGCCATAACATTTTAACAGTAGGTTACTTCTGTTCTGTAATGTAACCACTTTTAAAGTTTTTTAAGAGTTAAGTATTATATTATATTACACCACTAGTTTTAGTAAAAAAAAATTGCTTTAAAATTTGGTCTGAATTCAAATTCTCAATATAACTACTATTTATGTGTCTGTATGTTTTTTTAAGGTTATAACAATCACAATAGATACAGTCAGCATGGAACTCAGTATGAAGGACCCAAGAGACAATATAATAATGACAACAGAGAATATCAACAAAGGTAAACTAACGCTTCATTTAAAATGAAATTAAATTATAATATATAAATATTTATTGGTCTTCAAAACATTCTTTTATTTTTCAGACGAGGACCACCGGAACCAGAGCATTACCGAGAAAAGGAATATCCAGACAAGAGGGAAAGATACCAAGAGAGATATTCTGAAAGGTATGTAAATAATTTCAAATTTCAACTTGTTTCTTAATTTTCATATTTCTGCTCAAACCTTATCATTAAAACTTGAAAATGTTAGGTACGGTTTTGGTTTTATGACATTACTATACATATTTATATTTAAATTATGGCTGCATGTATGTGTTTAAATGGAAATGGTCTCAGGGCCTCAGTTAAACAACTGTATTTGTTTTTACAGTGACATCTCTACAGAAAATTATAATGACTTTGGTCAGAAAATGTTGCGGTTACAGAGGTTTTTTAATAGTTGCACTTTAGACGAGTGCCAATCTAGGCATGTGTGAACCAATGTCTCTATTATAGACTTGGAAATGTGAAACCATTTTACTTTTGAGGAATTATGACATGACCCAGCTAAAAGTTTAAATTGTCAGGTTTATGCCGTACGCTGTAATGTTCACCATGCCAAAAACCACATTGTTCTCAAAACATTTGATATGAGTCTATTGTATCAATACTTTGTATTGGTTACACTAGCAAAATATTAATATTAACATCAAGAGTTTTTAAATATGAGCTCTCATAATTCAGGAAAATATTAATAATATGAATGAAATACATGACCATAAAGAAAAGATTATGAAACTCTAAAAACTAAAGATCTAAGGTTTAGTCCAAAAGATTGAAGAATTGTGGACCTCAAGAAGGAGAAAATGATCTAGCATGTCTGCTAGATCTAGGAAGATCATTTATTGTATTTAATGTGAAACACTGAGTATTGGTCAAAATAAATATAAGACTATACAATCAATAAGACAAGAAGAATAATATGAAACAACTGTTTTATTTGCAACATGGATGGTAAAGTCTGATGCTAAACTAACTAACTACAACCGATAAATAACATGAAAGCAAAAGGAAATAACAAATAATGCCGAATTCATCAAATTCAACCTACTTCAAATGATATGTAATATCCAAGATGAAAGAAATATTACATGTAACTAACAATACTGTGTAAAATAAAGAAACTTGAGAATGAAATAAACTAAACTTCAAGAGTTTAGGAAGGCTTTAGATAATTGTTGTGAGTGATTGCTTCAAGAAGAAAAAGATAATTACGGGAACAACAACATACCAGGAATAATTACCCTACATGAATTAATAAATTATTATCAAGAAAATATTTACAGGAAAAAAGAAGACCGGTCAAAATCAACTTTATGGATTGTATTTATTGAAATAGTCAACATTACATTACACAAAGAGCTTTACTTTACGAAGTATTCTTTATCCAGAGGTAAAGTCATACTCAACTTACCTCATAATCATTATAAGATTCAATAAAATATTGACTTGAGAGAAAATAATGAAAAAAAAAACTGAAAATCAAAATATTGTAAAGTTAATCTAAATAAATGGGAATTATATTTCAAGTTCATAAAACAAAGATGTATGAAGAAATTAAAATAAATAGAAGATTGTCGGAAGAAATTCCATCAATGACAACTCCAAGCTTAGAACAGATTTCTGAAAAAAATACTACAAAAGAGAAAAGTGAGAACTGACTTATTGTAATTAGTCAAAGGGTAAAAGATACCACAATATTGATAAAAATTTCAAATATTTGTTGCCGTGAGAAGAAATATGCCGTTTTTACCGGATTACTAAAACTCATCTATTTACATTGTAAATATTTCAAAATAGAAATATTTATTATGATAAGACGATAAATCCACGATCGGATATTTTTATTAGGTAATTTTCTTCAACAGTTGGCCGTATTGTTTCGAGTAACGGTAAGTGCAAGCTGTATACGGAGTGGCAAAATACGCGGATACAAATTCATACTTATACAAAATATTTAGCTATTATAAGAACAAATTATTGCGATGTGCTCGGAATTTACCTATAATTTAGATTTAGAATCAGATTTATTATAGTAAATCAAATCAGCTTCGCATTTCCCAAAAAAATAATACATTAATTGGTTAAAAAGGTCAAAAGCTCCGATTGGATTTGGATGTGTGTGTAAACATTGACAGTTAATATAAATATTAAATTCTTAGTATATCTACTTGCAGGCCCCGCGAACCGCGACACTCCAAGCCACCACCACCAGTTAGAACTGAAAAACCCATTCCTCCACCTAGGTTAGTAACATTTATGTTCTGATAATCAAACCATTCTAAAAACTCTCCATCCATATCCAAACATAAAATCAATCTATCCCTCAACAATATCAATATCGACGTCATTGATGTACTTTGACTTACGATTGTGAGGTTATACACCTGTTATTTACATCATAATCTCAGGGAATACACAAGATCGGGCAGTCAAGAGGAACACTACAAGAGCAGAAGGCCAGAACCGCGGGAAGAAAGAGAGAGGGAGGGCCGTTACCAGGAGAGCGGGCGCGGGGACGGCCGTGAGAGGGACGAGAGCCGCGGACGCCGGGAGGAGAGGGGGGAGAACCGCGACGGGAGGGGGGACGAGCGTCCCTCCAGGAGCGAGGATCGAAGACCGCGTGAGGAGCACCCCGTGAAGACCGAGCCCAGGCCGCGCGAGAGGAAGAGCAGGTATGTACCTTTACCGGGATGAGAGAGGGGACAGGTGGGAAGACAGGAGAGACAGCCGGGACAGGAGGGGGGGACAAGCGTCCCTTCAGGAGCGAGGAAAGAAGACCGCGGGAGGAGCACCCCGTGAAAACAGAGCCTAAATGAAAGCTCGTATAAATTGTGGTCTTTATACAGTTTCCTAGAATAGTCGCGCTCGCTTCAGTTACATAACGAATTTAATGAATTGTCTGCACAATCCAAAACTTGCATAAAAAACCTAACATTTTTTTTAGATTCGAAAATGAAGATAAAGGGGACTACTCGTGGGGCAAGACAGAAGTGAAGAAGGAAGGTAGCACGGCAGGTGACAAGGAGAAGCCCAACTTTGGTCTGTCCGGTAAACTGACTGCAGACACCAACACTGTCAACGGTGTCGTCATCAAGTATACCGAGCCGGATGATGCCAAGCAACCCAAGAGGAGGTGGAGGTGAGATTATTAAGTTTTAGATTGATATAACACATTCATCTGCCATAGAAATTTACAGCATGCTTGGAAGACTAGTTGTCGTTGGTCAATTTATTTCTTAGTCAACTTATACGGCATTTTTGGGAAGAAGTTAAGTTTTGATTGACTGGTCCTGGTGGCTAGTGTAACGACTCTGTCGGTTGTATTATAAAAATTGTGGACTCGATCTCCGCACAACAAGTAATATTCTAATTGTTTTACATTACGTGTTCCCGTCTCGTCACCTACCTTAAATCTCTAACATGGACAACTGTTTCCAGATTCTACCCGTTCAAAGGCGACAAAGCACTACCGATCCTATACATCCACCGGCAGTCGGCCTTCCTCATCGGACGAGACAAGAAAGTCGTGGACATCATTCTGGAGCATCCTTCTATAAGCAAACAGCACGCCGCCTTGCAGTACAGGGCTACGCCCTTTGAAAGGCCCGATGGGTCAACGGGTCGACGGGTCCGACCTTATATCATTGATTTAGGTAAGTATTTTAAGCCGGGTATTCACTAGGCAACATTTGTATCGCAACACTGTTTATAAACACTGTTTCATCACCAAACAGTTGCGCAACAGTTGCGATACAATAGTGATGAAACAAATGTTGCAGATACATGTTGCCGTGCTCCACATTCGGAATGGGGCACACGTCGAAACATGCTGTTGCGCAACGCAACAGACGCACAGACGCGATACAGTGTTTAACAAGTGAGGACGTGTGTCATTCGCAACATGAAGGCAGTGTGGGGAAACGAACAAATAGGGTTACTAATTGATGTATATAAAGAGCGCCGATGTTTATGGGATGCGTCCCACATAGATTATAAAAACAAATTAAAAAAACATGACGCATGGGTAGAAATTTCCACTCTAACAAATATGCCGCAAAAAGAAGTTGAATCTAAAATGCATACGCTGCGCTCTCAATTTGCGCGCGAGAAAAAAAAGTTTTATAAGTCAAAAAAGACTGGAAGTGGTACTGATCAAATTTTAAAAAGTAAATGGATATGGTACGATTCTTTAGAGTTCCTGTTATGTGGTGCTACTAATTCAGGATTGTCAGATACATATACAACGGTGAGTTTTTTTATAAGTTTTATTAACATAAGTAAGCACAGTAATTAAATATTTTATTATGCATGAGAATTTTGCCAAGGCACACTACCCTCTGGGCTAATGAAATACTCTGCAAAGTTGTTCCTTACTTCTGTAGCTGACAGTGGTGGATTTCTGGCAACAGGTTGTAAATCTAACATGTTCTGAGAGCCTATTATAGCTTTTCGCCAAGAACCTGGTATAATATTATGATCTGAGTCTTCATGATCAAAAGTTCCCGCTGGTGAATACAAAGCTTGGGAGCGTTTATTGCGCCTTAAAAAGTTATGCAGATATACACATGCCATTGTTACTTTTTCACAAGTGGCAGGCTTAAGAGGCATAGGTCTTCTGAAGACACGAAAGACGGCACATAATATATCAAACACATTTTCTACTATCCTTCTTGACCTCGATAGCCGGTAGTTGTAAACTCGCTTTACAGTTCCACAATCTTGCAGGCCAAAGTAAGGCTTCATAACATTTTGAGATAATGCAAATGCGCTGTCCCCTACTATTACATAAGGCAGATTTGGGCCGTTTCTAGTTATTGGTTGTGGCTGTGGTATATTCAGTTTATTTTCAACCTATATGCTTCATAAAATGAAGTTTCCTGAAATATTCCACTATCAGATGACCTGCCTTTAGCCCCACAATTGGCATAAATGAAGTTGTAATTAGCATCAACTATTCCCAGCAGTACAATACTTAACTGTTCTTTATAGTTGTAATAGTCACTGCCTGAATTGAATGGTGCTTCAATAACTATATGTTTTCCATCTATTGCCCCAATGCAATGTGGAAAATTCCATAACCCTTCATATTCGCGGGCCATATTTTTCCACTCTTGATGAGTACTGGGAACCTAAAATTTAAAAATAAAAAATTGTTTACAGGATGAAATTGCCTCAAATGCTTCTACAACAGAATCTCTGCTGACGTCACCACCGCCACCACCACCACCACCACCACCACCACCACCACCACCACCACCACCACCACCATCACCACCAGAGTCATACAACTCTAAGAAAAGAAAGAACGAAGATAATCTCAAAGAAGCATTTCAAATAATGAAAAGTGCCAAAAAAAGAATGGATGATGAGGGAAAAAAGGATGAATTTGAAATTTATGGCCAATATGTGGCATCTGAATTAAGACAGGTGCAAGATCAACAAGCAGTACTACACGCCAAGTACTATATAAATAATATTTTGGTGCAAACAAGAATGGGTTATTTTAGTGGCTATGGTGACGGTGGGTATGGTCAATATGGTCATGGATATCGCTCCACATCAGCGACTTCAACATACACAAATAGTACATCAACACCAGCGCAGACTCCTGAACCGCCAAATGAAATGCCACCACCTTCAACTGGTAGTGTGGTATTACAGTTTAATAATTTAGAGGAGAGTTTTTAGAATGGTTTGATTATCAGAACATAAATGTTACTAACCTAGGTGGAGGAATGGGTTTTTCAGTTCTAACTGGTGGTGGTGGCTTGGAGTGTCGCGGTTCGCGGGGCCTGCAAGTAGATATACTAAGAATTTAATATTTATATTAACTGTCAATGTTTACACACACATCCAAATCCAATCGGAGCTTTTGACCTTTTTAACCAATTAATGTATTATTTTTTTGGGAAATGCGAAGCTGATTTGATTTACTATAATAAATCTGATTCTAAATCTAAATTATAGGTAAATTCCGAGCACATCGCAATAATTTGTTCTTATAATAGCTAAATATTTTGTATAAGTATGAATTTGTATCCGCGTATTTTGCCACTCCGTATACAGCTTGCACTTACCGTTACTCGAAACAATACGGCCAACTGTTGAAGAAAATTACCTAATAAAAATATCCGATCGTGGATTTATCGTCTTATCATAATAAATATTTCTATTTTGAAATATTTACAATGTAAATAGATGAGTTTTAGTAATCCGGTAAAAACGGCATATTTCTTCTCACGGCAACAAATATTTGAAATTTTTATCAATATTGTGGTATCTTTTACCCTTTGACTAATTACAATAAGTCAGTTCTCACTTTTCTCTTTTGTAGTATTTTTTTCAGAAATCTGTTCTAAGCTTGGAGTTGTCATTGATGGAATTTCTTCCGACAATCTTCTATTTATTTTAATTTCTTCATACATCTTTGTTTTATGAACTTGAAATATAATTCCCATTTATTTAGATTAACTTTACAATATTTTGATTTTCAGTTTTTTTTTCATTATTTTCTCTCAAGTCAATATTTTATTGAATCTTATAATGATTATGAGGTAAGTTGAGTATGACTTTACCTCTGGATAAAGAATACTTCGTAAAGTAAAGCTCTTTGTGTAATGTAATGTTGACTATTTCAATAAATACAATCCATAAAGTTGATTTTGACCGGTCTTCTTTTTTCCTGTAAATATTTTCTTGATAATAATTTATTAATTCATGTAGGGTAATTATTCCTGGTATGTTGTTGTTCCCGTAATTATCTTTTTCTTCTTGAAGCAATCACTCACAACAATTATCTAAAGCCTTCCTAAACTCTTGAAGTTTAGTTTATTTCATTCTCAAGTTTCTTTATTTTACACAGTATTGTTAGTTACATGTAATATTTCTTTCATCTTGGATATTACATATCATTTGAAGTAGGTTGAATTTGATGAATTCGGCATTATTTGTTATTTCCTTTTGCTTTCATGTTATTTATCGGTTGTAGTTAGTTAGTTTAGCATCAGACTTTACCATCCATGTTGCAAATAAAACAGTTGTTTCATATTATTCTTCTTGTCTTATTGATTGTATAGTCTTATATTTATTTTGACCAATACTCAGTGTTTCACATTAAATACAATAAATGATCTTCCTAGATCTAGCAGACATGCTAGATCATTTTCTCCTTCTTGAGGTCCACAATTCTTCAATCTTTTGGACTAAACCTTAGATCTTTAGTTTTTAGAGTTTCATAATCTTTTCTTTATGGTCATGTATTTCATTCATATTATTAATATTTTCCTGAATTATGAGAGCTCATATTTAAAAACTCTTGATGTTAATATTAATATTTTGCTAGTGTAACCAATACAAAGTATTGATACAATAGACTCATATCAAATGTTTTGAGAACAATGTGGTTTTTGGCATGGTGAACATTACAGCGTACGGCATAAACCTGACAATTTAAACTTTTAGCTGGGTCATGTCATAATTCCTCAAAAGTAAAATGGTTTCACATTTCCAAGTCTATAATAGAGACATTGGTTCACACATGCCTAGATTGGCACTCGTCTAAAGTGCAACTATTAAAAAACCTCTGTAACCGCAACATTTTCTGACCAAAGTCATTATAATTTTCTGTAGAGATGTCACTGTAAAAACAAATACAGTTGTTTAACTGAGGCCCTGAGACCATTTCCATTTAAACACATACATGCAGCCATAATTTAAATATAAATATGTATAGTAATGTCATAAAACCAAAACCGTACCTAACATTTTCAAGTTTTAATGATAAGGTTTGAGCAGAAATATGAAAATTAAGAAACAAGTTGAAATTTGAAATTATTTACATACCTTTCAGAATATCTCTCTTGGTATCTTTCCCTCTTGTCTGGATATTCCTTTTCTCGGTAATGCTCTGGTTCCGGTGGTCCTCGTCTGAAAAATAAAAGAATGTTTTGAAGACCAATAAATATTTATATATTATAATTTAATTTCATTTTAAATGAAGCGTTAGTTTACCTTTGTTGATATTCTCTGTTGTCATTATTATATTGTCTCTTGGGTCCTTCATACTGAGTTCCATGCTGACTGTATCTATTGTGATTGTTATAACCTTAAAAAAACATACAGACACATAAATAGTAGTTATATTGAGAATTTGAATTCAGACCAAATTTTAAAGCAATTTTTTTTTACTAAAACTAGTGGTGTAATATAATATAATACTTAACTCTTAAAAACTTTAAAAGTGGTTACATTACAGAACAGAAGTAACCTACTGTTAAAATGTTATGGCTCAAGATTTTGTAGTTTAAAATTTGCATTGATAAATCAAGGAAATATTAGTAAAATAAAACTTGATTCGTAAAAAAACTAACCTCTTGGGTCTTCCTTTGAATAATAGTTTGGTCTGCTATGGTGTTCCTCAGGATGCCTACGGTCTTCATACCTTTGATGATGCCTAAAAAACCATGGACCATGACAATTTACCAATACTTGTCTAACATGTTATTGATAATGAGCAATTACATGACCACTAATGTATAATGACAATGCCTAACAGTGAGTTAATGGTATGATAAGCACAAATGACCTACAGGTGATACACAAATTGTACCTTCTGTATTCATCATACTGTCTTTGCTTCTGACTTTGACTATACTCTTCATTGGAGACTTTGTAGTGTCCATACTTTGCTTGGTTATATTTGTCTTGATATGATGTATATCTGTAATATATTTGGATATAGAAAAGAAAAATCTACATGCACTGCACATGTTTCAAAGTGATATAAAATGGTACAGACTTGTCAGTGCGCTCCCGTTCATATTCATAATGCTGAGACTGGTGGAGGGCCCTTTCCTTACTGGAGCCCCGGTAGAACCGTTGAACCTCTCGCTCCCTGTCATATCCAAATATATTACAGATATACATCATATCAAGACAAATATAACCAAGCAAAGTATGGACACTACAAAGTCTCCAATGAAGAGTATAGTCAAAGTCAGAAGCAAAGACAGTATGATGAATACAGAAGGTACAATTTGTGTATCACCTGTAGGTCATTTGTGCTTATCATACCATTAACTCACTGTTAGGCATTGTCATTATACATTAGTGGTCATGTAATTGCTCATTATCAATAACATGTTAGACAAGTATTGGTAAATTGTCATGGTCCATGGTTTTTTAGGCATCATCAAAGGTATGAAGACCGTAGGCATCCTGAGGAACACCATAGCAGACCAAACTATTATTCAAAGGAAGACCCAAGAGGTTAGTTTTTTTACGAATCAAGTTTTATTTTACTAATATTTCCTTGATTTATCAATGCAAATTTTAAACTACAAAATCTTGAGCCATAACATTTTAACAGTAGGTTACTTCTGTTCTGTAATGTAACCACTTTTAAAGTTTTTTAAGAGTTAAGTATTATATTATATTACACCACTAGTTTTAGTAAAAAAAAATTGCTTTAAAATTTGGTCTGAATTCAAATTCTCAATATAACTACTATTTATGTGTCTGTATGTTTTTTTAAGGTTATAACAATCACAATAGATACAGTCAGCATGGAACTCAGTATGAAGGACCCAAGAGACAATATAATAATGACAACAGAGAATATCAACAAAGGTAAACTAACGCTTCATTTAAAATGAAATTAAATTATAATATATAAATATTTATTGGTCTTCAAAACATTCTTTTATTTTTCAGACGAGGACCACCGGAACCAGAGCATTACCGAGAAAAGGAATATCCAGACAAGAGGGAAAGATACCAAGAGAGATATTCTGAAAGGTATGTAAATAATTTCAAATTTCAACTTGTTTCTTAATTTTCATATTTCTGCTCAAACCTTATCATTAAAACTTGAAAATGTTAGGTACGGTTTTGGTTTTATGACATTACTATACATATTTATATTTAAATTATGGCTGCATGTATGTGTTTAAATGGAAATGGTCTCAGGGCCTCAGTTAAACAACTGTATTTGTTTTTACAGTGACATCTCTACAGAAAATTATAATGACTTTGGTCAGAAAATGTTGCGGTTACAGAGGTTTTTTAATAGTTGCACTTTAGACGAGTGCCAATCTAGGCATGTGTGAACCAATGTCTCTATTATAGACTTGGAAATGTGAAACCATTTTACTTTTGAGGAATTATGACATGACCCAGCTAAAAGTTTAAATTGTCAGGTTTATGCCGTACGCTGTAATGTTCACCATGCCAAAAACCACATTGTTCTCAAAACATTTGATATGAGTCTATTGTATCAATACTTTGTATTGGTTATATTTGTCTTGATATGATGTATATCTGTAATATATTTGGATATGACAGGGAGCGAGAGGTTCAACGGTTCTACCGGGGCTCCAGTAAGGAAAGGGCCCTCCACCAGTCTCAGCATTATGAATATGAACGGGAGCGCACTGACAAGTCTGTACCATTTTATATCACTTTGAAACATGTGCAGTGCATGTAGATTTTTCTTTTCTATATCCAAATATATTACAGATATACATCATATCAAGACAAATATAACCAAGCAAAGTATGGACACTACAAAGTCTCCAATGAAGAGTATAGTCAAAGTCAGAAGCAAAGACAGTATGATGAATACAGAAGGTACAATTTGTGTATCACCTGTAGGTCATTTGTGCTTATCATACCATTAACTCACTGTTAGGCATTGTCATTATACATTAGTGGTCATGTAATTGCTCATTATCAATAACATGTTAGACAAGTATTGGTAAATTGTCATGGTCCATGGTTTTTTAGGCATCATCAAAGGTATGAAGACCGTAGGCATCCTGAGGAACACCATAGCAGACCAAACTATTATTCAAAGGAAGACCCAAGAGGTTAGTTTTTTTACGAATCAAGTTTTATTTTACTAATATTTCCTTGATTTATCAATGCAAATTTTAAACTACAAAATCTTGAGCCATAACATTTTAACAGTAGGTTACTTCTGTTCTGTAATGTAACCACTTTTAAAGTTTTTTAAGAGTTAAGTATTATATTATATTACACCACTAGTTTTAGTAAAAAAAAATTGCTTTAAAATTTGGTCTGAATTCAAATTCTCAATATAACTACTATTTATGTGTCTGTATGTTTTTTTAAGGTTATAACAATCACAATAGATACAGTCAGCATGGAACTCAGTATGAAGGACCCAAGAGACAATATAATAATGACAACAGAGAATATCAACAAAGGTAAACTAACGCTTCATTTAAAATGAAATTAAATTATAATATATAAATATTTATTGGTCTTCAAAACATTCTTTTATTTTTCAGACGAGGACCACCGGAACCAGAGCATTACCGAGAAAAGGAATATCCAGACAAGAGGGAAAGATACCAAGAGAGATATTCTGAAAGGTATGTAAATAATTTCAAATTTCAACTTGTTTCTTAATTTTCATATTTCTGCTCAG